>JAUEKT010310879.1:0-10849 GCA_031762655.1 Doris verrucosa | reverse complement strand
CTCTCTCGCTCTCTCTCTCGCGCTCTCACTCGCCCTCTCTCTCGCTCTCTCCCCCCCCCCTCCCTCCCTCTCTCCCTTCTCCTTCTTCCTGCCATTCATTGTCTCTCATTTCCTTTTTTTTCTTTTGTAGGTCTAAAGAAACATTCTATTTTGAAGTCATGATTTCAGGGAGAATTTATGAAGAGTCCTTATGTTAAGAGAAGGCATTTGATTTTATAAATTAAATTATTGTCTTTTTATGACCCATTTCAAAATACCTAGTACTTGAGAAAAGTTCAATTTCTTTGTTGCAAAGAGTTATATGAAGAATATTTGTTTTCGTAGAATTTCATGATAATAATAGAGACGAATAGCTCACCTAGTAGGAAGACTTTTCATTTTTCTAAGTCTTAAGAGACAAGTATTTAACCTACAAAGAAGATGATATTTTCTTCTCTTAGTGATTTTGGGAGTATTAATGAACATGATAATCTTTGATTTATTTCTTATCTCCATCGTCTCTCACCCTGTCTCACAACATTTTTTCATGACATTTGTTTCTTTGTAGAAGTCAGCTTGTTAGTATGTATTGTAGTTTATGAGAAAATTATGCAGGTTGTTGAATTTCCTGGTTTCTCAATTATTATCTGTCAAATATCTAGACTTTCCGTAGTTAAAATTGTGTCTGTTTTTGTGGACCTTGTAGAAATTTAATCCTTGCACATCATCTAAAATCTGATGAGGACCGTCTTGTAGTAAAAACATATCGTCACTTATGTTATTATCCACAAATGTATTTATTACTAAATCATTACAATAGGGAAAGGTTTAGATAACAGAATTTGAAAGAATGATATTGTGATGTGATGTAAACGCATAAGAAATAGCAATGATGTGTTGCTTCAAACAACTTCAAAATTCAAAGAAAATTCTATGACATTTGTATATGAAGTTAGGTGCCTAAAACACAAAACCCATGATACGCTATATTTTCTTCTAAAATTGACCAAATATGTTTAGCTTGGTTCAAGATTGTTTTAAGTTGTTAGGTTAAGGAAACACCTTCTTCTTCTTTGGTTCATATTTAAATTATTTGACTAGCATTAAATATAGAATATATCTTTCATCAGATAAATTTATTCCTCAAATACTTTCTTATCCAGTGATATTATTTATAAGTGAATGTCTTTTATTCATTACAATTTATGTTGTTGTCTCACAGCCTGGTCTTAATGACGTTTTTGTATACATTAATGTTTTGTACAGCCTGAAAAGGAGTCAGAAGACAAGGAGAAGAAAGACGAGGAGGAAGAGGGCGGAGAAGAAAAGAAGGATGAGGAAAGTAAAGAAAAAGATGAAACTGATGACAAAGATAAGAAAAAGTCAGAAGAAAAAGAAAAGGCCGAAGAAGAGGAGAAAAAGGACGACCCTGCTGCGGCCTTCAAAAACCGTTTCAAAAAGGATTACGACGACGATGAGGAAGGTGGCCTTGACTTCAGTGAATTTGAGGAGAAGGAAGAAGAAAAGAAAGAGGAAGAGAAAGAGGAGAAGAAAGAGGACCCAGCAGCAGCATTTAAGAATCGTTTCAAGAAGGATTATGATGAAGAGGAAGAAGGACTTGATTTTGATGCTTTTGAGGAAAAGGAGGAAGAGAAAAAGAAGGAGAAGGAGGAAGAGAAGAAGGAAGATCCTGCGGCAGCATTTAAAAACCGTTTTAAGAAAGCCTACGATGACGAGGAGGAGGAGCTTGATTTGAGTGCATTCGAGGAAAAAGATGAAGAGAAAAAGGAAGAAAAAGACGAAGAGAAGAAGGAAGAGAAAAAGGAAGAAAAGAAGGAAGAAAAAGAAGAAGAAACGAAGAAAGACGACCCAGCGGCAGCATTTAAAAACCGCTTTAAGAAAGCTTATGATGACGAAGAAGAGGAGCTTGATTTAAGTGCCTTTGAGGAAAAAGAAGAAGAGAAAAAGGAGGAAAAAGAAGAGGAGAAAAAGGAAGAAAAAGAAGAAGAGAAAAAAGAAAAAAAGAAGGAAGAAAAAGAAGAAGACGCGAAGAAAGAAGACCCAGCTGCAGCATTTAAAAACCGCTTCAAGAAAGCTTATGATGACGAAGAAGAGGAGCTTGATTTGAGTGCCTTTGAGGAGAAAGAAGAAGAGAAAAAGGAAGAAAAAACAGAGTTGAAAGAAGAAGAGAAAAAGGAAGAAGAGGCAGAGGACAAAGAAGAGAAGAAGGAAGAGAAGGAGGAAGAAACGAAGAAAGATGATCCGGCAGCGGCCTTTAAAAACCGTTTTAAGAAAGCTTATGATGAGGAAGAAGAGGAACTTGATTTAAGTACATTTGAGGAAAAAGCTGAAACAAAGGAAGAGGAAAAGGAAGAAAAGAAAGAAGAAAAAGATGTCAAAGAGGTGGAAACGGAAGAAAAACAAGAGAAAACAGAGGGGGAGAAGAAAGAAGATGTCTTAGAAGAGAAAAAGAAGGAAGATGATCCCGCTGCGGCTTTCAAAAACCGTTTCAAGAAACCATACGATGACGAGGAGGAGGAAGGTCTCGACTTGAGTGCAGGAGCTGAAAAGGAAGAGGAGAAATCGGAACCAAAAGAAGAGAAAGAAAAAGATGAAGAGAAAACCGAAGCCAAAGCAGAGGAAGAAAAAGAAGAAGTTAAAACAGGAACAAAGGAAGAAAAGGAAAAAGAAGAAGTCAAAACAGAAGCCAAGGAAGAGAAATCAAAAGAAGAGGAAAAAACCAAAGACGATGACCCAGCGGCATCTTTTAAAAACAGATTCAAAAAGCCATTTGATGATGAGGAAGAGGGACTCGACCTTTCAGCGACAGAAGAAAGTTCTTCAAATATCGCTGATGAAGCCAAATCTGCTGAAGGAAAGGATGACACTGACTCAAAGAAAGAAGAGGAATCGGCTGAAAGCAAAGAAACAAAGACTGCCGAGCCAGAAAGTGAGAAGAAAGAAGATAAGAAAGAGGATGACCCAGCCTCGTCTTTCAAGAGCCGATTCAAGAAACCGTACGAGGACGAAGAGGAATCACTCAGCTTTGGAGATGAGTCTGAAAAGAAGGAAGAGAAAACGCCTGCTGCCAAAGAGTCGGAAGAAGAAAAGAAAGCGGAGGAAGTCAAAGAAGAAGAGAAGAAGGAAGAGGCACCCCCTGAGGAAGATGAAAGAGAGGCCAGGCGGAGGCGAAGACGAGAGGATAGAGAGAAGCAAAAGGAGTCTGAAGGGGCCGGCGACGAGGATGACAGAGAAGCTCGCAGGAGGAGAAGACGAGAGGAGAGAGAGCAGCAGGCGGCAGCGGAAGATTCCAGCGATGACAGAGCTGCGCGAAGAGCCCGTCGGAGGAGAGGCGGCGACGATGAATGAGAGAGAAAGAGAGAAATGTGCTGGAGGTAATGGCTTTGGCGTGTGAGCATGGATTGATTTGCCAGGCACGCCAGTGCCCTCTGACTGAAACGCTTTTCGTCCTCTAATTCCTCTACCCGCATGACCGGGATGTTTGACCTCTGTGGTTTAGGTGGATAGAAAGTGTCCCCCTTTTGAATGCTGTGACTACGGTCTACCTTTCATCCATCATACTTTTGTTCGCCAATTACTAATAACAAAAGTACTTTCTCACCACAGCATGTCGATTGCGCGTATGATGTGTGTGAGTGTGAATCCAATTGGTTTGTTTGCTTTAATATGTTTTGTCCTTGATTGAAAGCTGAAAATTTCTTTTTCAGACAATCAAATTAGGCCTTAGATTAGAGTTTTTGATAAGTTCAAACTGATTATTGCTGACACACATCAAATGTTCTAAAGCTCAATTCTAGTATCATTTCAAGCCACTTTCTCTTTGTTTTTTTTTCTTTGTTTTTTAAAGGGGGTGGGGGTGGTCGTGTGCCTAACTTTTTATGTTGAGTTGATCACTTTTTAATTTTGCAGTAACTTAACAGAATCACTATTTTCTTTATTCACTCATCATTCATAATATGATAATTTCTTTAGTTGAAGAAATGAATGCTTAATTTGATACAACATTGCTTGATATAATTTCCTGTTTCCTTCTTGATACCTTTTTGACTAGCATTCAATTTGCATTTATTTGATTTAAGTGTGACTAATCCAACAATAACAATAATATGAAATGTTCATAGTCATAGAAAATTTTGCAAGATTTCCTTCTCAATTCGTGATATTTCCAATACTTGAGCTTCTGTCCACACTATATTTTGTAAAATTGTTTCATTTCTGTTTATGTGCAT
Source organism: Doris verrucosa (assembly GCA_031762655.1). Lineage (NCBI taxonomy): Eukaryota > Metazoa > Mollusca > Gastropoda > Nudibranchia > Dorididae > Doris > Doris verrucosa. The sequence continues at coordinate 6,620 of JAUEKT010310879.1, read as the reverse complement.
TCTTTTCAAAGGACAAACCTATTTGTAAAGATTAGCTGAAAGGTAGTATTTGAAAGCATTCACGTGGTCTTTGTTGTATTTGTTCAACTATTACACTGTATCTCGTTTTATGTTGTGGTCTGTTTGTCTCAAATTATAGATGGGTATTTGGATCATGTTGTTATCATTACATGTACCAAGCTTTTGTTATAATATACATGTATTGGATATTCATTATGATGAAAACTGTTTTGCATATCAATGTGTCTCATCAAAGTTGTCTTGATTCTTCAATACGTTTCTTTTCTCCCACTCTCACTCCTTCCCCCTGTTAAGTCAGTGTTGTTTTATTTAAAACACAAGAACTACACAACATAACATGATTTGACATAGACGTTTTTATCTGTTGTTGCTTTTTTTCTTTGATGGCTCCCTTAGCATTACATCATCAAGTTTTTGGGAAGCGGGCAAACTGCTGTCTTAATTTTTTAAGATATAGTAGTGACCGTCTATGTGTCCAGTTGGCTAGACAGAGCAAAAACAACCACTTAGCTGAAACGGATACCTACACGAAAGCCGATTTTCCAGCTAATTTCCATGTCTGAGGCTTATATTGGAAACAAGAAATAGTCAGCCCCAATATAATTAGGTGGCTGTTACAAGACTCAAGTCTACACTAGATTAGGTGAAGTGATATGTAAGGACTGAGAGACATTAGTTTAAGGGCCACAAGGTGCTGATGCGTAGACATGAGAACTCAAACTAATCATGAGACGACACCTGGCTGACAAAAGATAAAAGCGCTTGCAATTCATTACATCTCATAGGGGATTAACGGGGGAATGGGCGGTCACAGTGGAGAGGTGAAAGGTGATTGGTCTACAATTTCACAAAGGGAGGAGAGTCAGTGTAGAGGACAGGATGGTTGCTTACTCCATCCTGTTGCCATAATGTATATAGCTGTGTCTTGATACTCAAACAATGGAAATGTCCTGTATTTTTGTTCAGCTCATTGGGTTGGACAATATGAATATGATGGCTTATTCATTCCATTTTATGGATAGATTTTGGCTGTAAACAAAAGAAAATTAATGAGAAGTAAGGCTTCTTTGATGAACAAGATGGCCACGTAGGCGTTATTTTTCTGATTTCAAATTGTCATTTAGAGGTCCTTATTTAAGGGGTAGAATTATGCTTTGCACTAAAAATGGCCATACAGATTAAACAGATACATTACCAGTCTCTACTGGTATAATATGCTTACTCTTTGATGTAAAAAAAGGAACTTTTGCTTTGACATACACTTACTTTTACATCATTATGTGCCAATTTTGAAATTTACATGAAATCACCACTAGCAAAGCATGGCAAGGAATCAAACATAGGAAGGATATGAGTTGCATGTGTTAGTGACATGCAAGAGTTGGTTGCATTGTTGATGTGGAGGGATACAACAGGTGTGTAGTCATGTCGTCAGGTAGCAGTGGTTGCTTTGGATTGGTTGCCTGTGCATGAGTTGTTGACAAAGCGATTAAGCGTTTGAGTTATGTGTTTGTGGCTATTGTCTGCAGTCTGTGGGAATGGAATGTAGCGTATGGCATGCAATTTTGTGGTAATGACTTTGATAGGCCTATAGCGCTCACACCTACGTTGTAACCATTCTCATGGTGCTTCCAAATGCCATGTTACTCCCCCAACCAGCCACCTCGGCCAATGGCATTGACCTTAGGATTCATTACAAGCAAGTAGATTTAGTTTTTACATCTTTGAGATTTTCTTTCTTTTTTTTTTTTTGCAATAGGATATCCACCTGTTACTGTTAGTCTGAGTGTTAGAATGCTTCAACCCCAACACTGTAAATTGGATAATGACTGGTTATATTTCATGTAATCTCTCTCTGTTTATGTGTATTATATAACGTCACCTATACATATTTTTAAAAATGTACTAGTTTTGAATTAAGACCACCTGGTGATCATATCTATGTTCTTTCAAAGAGGTGTATCTCTAGTTTTAAAACTAACAAAGTTATGAGAAAAACAAGTTTAGGCGTAACTGTATCTATAAAGAATGGCCAAAACTTTAGGTGGCTCTCCTGTAGAAGTGTACAAAAGTCAGATACACCCCTTTGTGAGATAGGCGCCTATATGTATTAAAAAGTTTTAGTAGGTGTAAGATTGTATCTCTATTTCCTCTCCATCACTAATGCTCATCCTGGAGCATGGTTCTTGGTAACAGTTTTTCATTGCTTTCGGCCTTGTGCAACCTTTTTCCTGTTGCCATTATATGCGTCTTGACTCTGTTGTCTCCCATTCCAGGTCTCTTCATGAGTTTCATGGTTTTTCCCTCTGTGTTGCCTGGAGGGTGTCAAATTAAGGCAAATCTTGTTAGCTCATCCTCAATGGATTGTTGCTTTTTTTTTTGTCTTCTTCTAAGTTCCTCATTGGTGATTCATATCTAAATGAAAGAAATTCACGCAAGGCTGTTTCCAATGTATATTAATATTTGGCCTGCAATGTGTGTCCCTTCAGGCGCTGAATACTGTGGTAATCAGATACAATGAGGTGGTTAGAAGTCACTTTTGGGCCTAGTTGCATCTGGCCTTTTGATAGATATGACCTTTTGTTAGCTGTGACCTTATTTCACTAAGAGAAGAAGGAAAAAGTTTGATTTTTGATTTAACCTCAATGTACCCCGACATCCCGTTGTATCCAATTTGGTTTGATGCAGCGCCGTCTGTAGTTATTTGGCATGCTACTGGAAGATAACATGATAGGACTGCATGGTTGTGAATTTAGTTTAGTAGATGAATGAATGGTTGGCTGACATTTTTCTCAAGGTATGTGTGATGTGTGAAAATGTTCGACCTCAAGCATGACAAATGTTTCCATACTTTTTACTCTATTGTCATGGCGTTAACCAATCTGCGCACAAAGTAGAATTTTTGAAAGGGGTCTTTTACTCAATGAATTTCATCGCCCGTGGTTAAACTTGAGTGTTTTTATTGTGTGTGTGTGTGTGTGTGTGTGTTATGCTTTGTAATGAATCACGTTAAAGATTAATGTTGCATGTTGATATCCCATCAATTTTTTTTCAGGAATTTATTCTGGTATCAAAGGCTGTTCTCCAATGTAGCATTAGCATGTGTTGTTCTTTTTGTTATTAGATATTGTATATTTTGACTTTTTAACTCATAATTACACAGTTTCCATGTTGAAGTTGGATTTGGCATGGTGTAGTGGCAAACTTTTACTACTAGTGAAGTAAATTAAATGCTTTTCCACAGTGCATTACCATGGTTTAGTTCACATTTTTATGTAGCAAATTGTCACCAATTTACTGTTCTATGTAGTGTAGATTGTAGACTCTTTCTTTCATTGATGTATGCTGTTCTCTTCTATCTGTGTATCTTCCTTACTTATTGTTTTAATTTAAGTCATTATTCTGTTAAATCGAATGTTTCCATGATTTGTTTCTAACATTTAAGGAGAGAGAAATTTCAACCATTTGATTCGCTTTTAAACGTTTTTAAGAATGTTTGAATGTCACATCATCCAATGGAATAGAGAATCAAAATATTCAAAATTCCTGCTAAGTAATGGAAAATCCAGTTTAATGAGACTACTCTTCTTTGATTTCCCGTACATTGATTTTTGTTCATTTTTAGATAAGAAAGTAAATTGGTTTCTTTTATACACACTAACATGACCATGGAAAGAAATGTTTGTTTAGTTATGGTCTGAAAAGTGTCCATGTACATGTAACTCATGATATGCCAAACAATACAGTCTTTCTTCAAGGAGGGATGGAAGAGAGGAAAGCATGTGAAGTATTGCCCACAACACTGTACTGTTGATGATTTCTCACTAGAATGTTTTGATTTTGTATGGTCTCTCTCTTGTTGCAATAATAAGGGAAGAGCTAAATATTGCTTGAGACAGCTAGTTTATAAAACAATTTTCAAGGAACATGTGTCATTTCGACTTTTTTTTCTTTCTTATGAAAAATCATTCCAAACATAGTTTCAAAGTATGAAGATGAGTAATATAATGCATTTTAAAAGCTTTTGATAGAAATATTTTTTTTTAATACATCGTAGTGTATTCTGTTTTTAGGGATATGTCACTCAGTGTAATTTAAAATTAAGCTTGCATGTAAAACAGTTGATGCATGTCAAACTTGTTTGAAAAAGCCCATCAACACTTTTTTATTTCATTATTTTGCAGGATCCTAATTCATTCGCCAGTAGACTGTCATGAAGGTATGTCGCAAACATATTTTTTTCATTTCTTTGGGGAAAAACAGGTGGGAAAAGGTTTTCTTCGTCTGTATGTCTATGAAGGGCCAAACTTGCAAAATATAAACTTTAAGGGGAAAACTTCTTCTTATCACATTCGCATGACAAAATATTGTGCACATCTGTGTGTACGACCTGCATAGTATGTTGTTATCTAGACCCATATTAACTGGGGGGTTATAGAAACAAATGCAGCAAGCATACAAGTGTAAATGTACCTTGCCCCTTCTGTCTATCTTTACATTAACCAGCCAAATCCATCTCAACCCTCTGATTCTCTCTTGCTTGGTGTCTTTGATTATGATGAGCAGATGAGTGAGCTGGTAAAATTGTACTTGCCTTGCTGGGGATACATGAGGCTTGTTTTGAATTGAATTTTGCTCTAAGTTAACGGTAAAGATGGGTTTATAGTCCGTTTCCCCGCTTAAGTGCAAGCTCACAGACTGTGCATCATTTATCCCCCAGAGTTCTTTTCAAATCCCTGTGGAATATATAGTAGAGCTGTTTGTTAGGCACTTCATATTAGCATTCTGACAATATTGTTCTCTGCTTATACCTGGGTACTCAATTGCACATTAGTGGGGCGAACTACATGTAATTAGAGTCATTTTCTTGCTCAAGGAAAATGCACAATGGTTGTGGACGAGGCTGGAACCCTGCACCTCTCTGTCAGCAGTCAGATGCTCTAACCACTCAGCCACTTTGCCTTCTTTGAAGTACTATAACAAATCCCAGCAACTGTCGGAATATTTCATGAGGATGACAATCTAAGACTCTAAGACATCTTCAAGTATAATTTTATATCTCTTTGATGTGGTTGCAAATAGACTTGAATTAAGAGAGTCAGTCTTAAATTTCTTTGATTTATGAGTTCAAAAGCTTACAAAGACAAAGAGTAAAAGGAATAAACTTCCACCCTTCCAATTCCATTTATTGGCTAAAAGAGGAGTTTGATTTTTCTTACTTTGGTTTATGATTTTCCTACTGCGTTTTAATTCCTTTAAATCCATAGTACAGCTAAAGCAGGAGAAGGGTTTTAGAGACCCATTAAAGCCATGGAGTGTTTGGAATTTGGATTCTATACAAACAAGTTTTGGGCTCAGAAGCTCGTGTGCACTGCTGTGTACAACAAAAAAGTAAAGTTCCTTCTAGGCCTTGACAGATCCAAAGAGCTGGAGCTGATCCCGGTTTCTGTAGCGTTAAAGTTAAATGGAACAGACGATGCAAGATCATCCCCTGGACAGGATGCTAGCCTATCGCAGGTTTTATTTCCCAGCCTTTGTTGCTGCTCATTTACACCTGAGTTGAGTGAAGCAATCAGAGTAAATTTTCTTGTTTAACGAAAATGCATGGTGGTCGCGGATGGGATTCGAAGCCCATACCTTTCCGGTCAGCAGTCTGACGTCCTAACTACTGGGCCACTATGTGTCGGTGTGCAACAAAATCACCATAAAATTCTCCACCCGCAGAGCATTTTATTGTGTTTTTGTTGTGCATGGCAAAAGTGTTCTTGCTGACGCGTGAGACAGGGTTCAAAGTGTCAACTTTTCCCTTCCTTGCCTCATGATTTCCCTAACTTGGTGCGTCTGTAATTATTAATACATTGTACATCTAATGGTCAATGATTTTATTCGTTTGTCTTTCAGGATGTTTAATTACTGTGTGCGTTGCAATGGCCCAGATGACTTTTCAGTTCGGCTTTGTGTGTTCCCTCACCAGATAGATCCCTGAAACAGGATTACTTGGATAGGAATGAAAAGTGCTGTTATGGGTTGTAGTTTTTCCTGACGATTCTCATGACTGTATCATGTGATAATATGATAATCACCAGGTGTTATAAATCTTACTTGTGGGTCTATAGCCCCAATAATCTGTGAAATCGTGTTACGCTGAGGTAGGGTAAATTAGATGGAAGATTTTCTTTTCATGTTATGGTTATGTCAAAAAACTAATGATTAATTGTTTTTTGCTCATTGATGTGTTAATGATATGCTTCACACATAAAAGAAAGGGAAGTTGTTTCGTAAGTTTATTAATATTCCTTTCTTCTCAAGAAGATCTTTTATGTTGTTCCAAACCTCAATCGTGTGATATATTGCTTATTATGCAAGAAATTGTACCTGTACCTCTGGTTGTTTTCATTTATCTAGTACATGTGTGTAAAGTTATGAAGATACTGGTGTGCTTCGATGTGTTCTTTTCGTTTTGTAGTCCTTTAAAAATAGCTCGAAGTGTTCCCAAAATGTTGCCATAGTGTCTCATAGCCAGATGTATTTTTGTTTACAGTTCTATTTGTATTTGGTCTTGTTTATTTGTTCTCAAATTATACACCATACAAGTAAGA
>JAUEKT010310768.1:0-10851 GCA_031762655.1 Doris verrucosa | reverse complement strand
TCCGCGCGTTCTCTCTCTCCCCTGTCCGTACTTCCGTAGAATCGGACATTCGCATTGTTCCATACAACAACACACAAACAAAATATGTGTGTTCGTGTGCGTGTTTCCAAATGATCAGCAGATGGCACAATTCTTGCACAATCTTAATCTTAAGATCGCGCAGCTCTTCAAATTTGGAGGTAATCGGCAGATGGCGCGCCCATCTCGAGATGGACGCGCTTTCTGCTGATCGGCAAATGGTTCTGCGCCATCTTAAGATCGCGCAGATCGGCAAATGGCGCTTGACATCTACATTATAATTATAGAAGTTTTGCTCGAATTACCCGTGAGGTTACGCATACATGTATGTGCAATTGCCTAAGATTCGAGAGTGTTTTATGAGACATAAAGGTTACAGCCATATAATTGGAACAACAGATTCTGATACTGTAGTTGTTGCAGTCGTTTCTGTCTTCAACACTAAAGTCACAAGACTTTAAAGAACTTTGGATTAGCTTATGGCACAGAAGCTTCCTTTCGACACATACCAGCCATCACATTTCCAACCAGTTTATTTAGAAGAGGAAACATTTTCGGGACTTTTATTTTTTCACAGTTTCATTGGATATGACATTGTCTCAGCATTCTTTGGAAAAGGAAAAAAAATGCATGGGAGACATGGCAAAAACTTCCTGAAGTAACATTTGACTTTCTTCAACCACTTTCAGGCTCTCTTGCAACTGAGCCCGTTTTACCCGATAACATTAAAAACTTATTGAGATGTCCGTTTGCAGACTGTACAACTACAGTGTCCCAGATTGATGAAGCAGAACTTGAAGGCTTTTACTTTAAGGGTCTTGACTTTGACTTTGACCACCTTCCTCCAAGTAGTGATGTAGTGCAACATGTTCTTTTGGTTGTATAATAATATAATCAAAGTGGATATGTATGGCGAATATGATTGCAAACAAATCCTGAAGCACTACATCCTGATAACTGGGGATGGGTAAAGTGTGAAACAAATTAAAAGCCTAGATGGATACTGACTGATGTTATTTCCAAAGCATAAGTCCAACTTGTTACATGAAAATTTAAGAAGGCGGGCATTATAGCACATATACACTCTTAAGTGCATGCCTTGGTAGTGGAAAGAAACTCAATGGGAGTCTTCAGAAGAAGAGAACCCCCGTTAATCAAGCGTTTCGACCCTTAACTTCCTGATACTCTAGGAGGACCGGACCGCACCTAGGTCATGACTCCTAAGTGCCCTTGTATTTTTTCCTGGGTGGAATTTGATCCGGATACCTTTGGATCAGGCGCATTAGAGGTCCTGTTTGGATTCCGGCGTGACCAAATGCAGCTGGAACTTTTCTCCATTGTTTCTGTAAGCTGTTCTGGTACGCCCCTACACATTTTCTAGCACCCACTACAACACCCAGAATTTGTGTTGACTGTAAAGCATTCTGAAGGTCCTTGGCTAGGTGACAATACTTTGCAGATTTAAACTGGTGAGTCTGATCGATCATGCTCTCAAAGTAGGGGACCGTAAGTTCAATCAGGTTGGTCTGTTTGTCTGTCCCCCCAGGAAATCGCGGTTCTTGCGATTTTTCGGACTTACCGCAACGGAACCGCAATTTTTGAGAATTGCCGCAATTTTGTTTGCATTTTTCCCTGTTATTGAGTCACGTATATACTACGTCCATTGCCACGCAAACTTATTAAGATTACGCGAGTAGCTTACTTTGACGACACAGGAAGTAGATAATTCGTTCTTTTCAATCCGATTGACTCATCCTGTATTTCTTCAATTCTCTTCATTTGTAATTATTTTTTGCTTTGTTTTTTTGGGGTTTTTTTTGCAGGCATGCATGCAATTTTTTTAAATTTTGAGCACAATTTTGGGTTTTTCATTGCAATTTTCTGCTAAATTTGCAATTTTCTTTGCAATTCTTGCCTTTTTTGCATGCCTTTTTTACATTTAGAGTGCAATTTTTTGGTTTTTCATTTGCAATTTTCCGGGGGGACAGCATAATGTAATTAAACAGTTATAGAACGACATCAACAATATGGGATCATTAAATCCTGTTACATATATTGCACAATCACTTAGTCCTACTAGTACTAGCTTTATATAATGTTCATTTTTGTATAAGATTTTTGAGCCAAGTGGCAATGTCAAGGTGTTGTGACGGCAGACGGGTTACGACATTTTTAACATGGTTTTCTGTTGTTGTCTTTCTGTTAATTTTCTTTTGTTACCGGTATTCGCTTTCTCTTTTATGTTAAGTAACTGACTCAGTTAGACTGAATATCATTTGTCAATGGGTAATTGAAACAAAAAAAACGGACACTTTATTCATCCCCAAAGGGAAATTGAGTCTTTAGGTTTTCAACCGAATACTGGGGTCGCCATAAGAACAGCGCCCCAAAACGGGACAATCACAATGTCCCCCGAAGGAGTTGAACTTATCACAGTGTCCCCCAAAGGAGTTGGACTTGCTGTTTATCAGATGCAAGCCCAGTGTTTAACCACTAGACCATTGCGACCGATATTTAACCTTTGACTAATGTTGTTTTAATTACCGGTAGTAGTAGTGATGCTGTTTTCATAGTCTACGTCTTGGCATTTGTTGTTGTTGTTGACTGTTTTTGCTTTTTTAAAAGGAATTTGTTGTTTGTTCTTTTGTAAAGAAATAAAATAAAATGCGTTTCCTCGAGGTGATTGACGTTTTGTTATTCCACGAACTGAAAACTCCACTTGAAAGATAATGTAATATTTAATCTCAAACATATCCAATGTAACCATTGTATTATTCACCACATACCGGTAAGGAGAAACATTTATAAAAGATATAACTTTTTGATTTATCCATTTATGTCGTGCTGTTTGTTTTTAATTCTTTCCTTTGCTTTGCTTTTTTATGGTCAGATTTTTGTTTGGTTCACATTGAATTGCTAATCAGCTCTCAGTCTCTTTGTTAGCTGCAGTTAGCACCTTGTACAACCGTCGATTCTGATTTGAATGACATTTATTTCATATGCTTTGTTGAGTCACTCTGTAATGGAATATAAGTATAATAAGTTTTATATCTAATTTACACAGTAAAAGTAACTTTATGACTTAATTGCAACATTTGAGCCAGAAATAGTGGTTATTAGGCAATTACGCATTTCATGGTTTTGCTAGGTAAAAGAAAAAAACAGAGAAATTAATCTTATGGTATATTATTGTTTGGTGAAAGTGAAAGGACGATGGAGAATTTCTTGCTGGGCTGACAACAATCAGTTCATTACCAATTTGTCCTGGCTGTACGATGTGTGCAGAGCTTCCTATGACCATTCACATTGCGCAGAATCATTACTCAAAACAGTCATTCATTCCACAATTTGTCATTCTCTGTTGAAAATTAAAATTCCTCATTCCCTGACTGGAAAGTGTACCTTAGGAGAAAATGCTCTGTGCATTATGACTTCGCGTTAAACGGAGTTTTAAGTACAATGTATACTTGGAAATAATAAATCATTTAAATTGAAGTCAGGTGAACTATTGCTGCAGTCCTGACCTGGGAGACATAAATAAAAGACTGTACATTCGATAAGTTGATTCCTTATTTTGATGTCAAATTCCTCGTTTTTTGAGCTTGCAATTCCTCAAAGTAATCAGTCAAGGTAGGATGTTTTTTGTGTAGCAGAATTTAAATAACAATAAGGAATTGATGCAAATGGTGACAGCAAGAAAATCTTTTAAGTAAAATCAATTGTCCGTTCAAACCTTCTGGTTTGAGACGTTATAAGAGTTAGAATCATGAAATGTGAAATAATTTTCTTCATGTCAATGTCATGCCAGTTCTGTTTGTTTCCTTTATTGAGGAACAAAAATGATGCTCTTTCCTTGCACCCTTTTTTGTTTGTCTCCAAAATAAAACTTTTGACTGATTCAAATTTTTAAAGTGCGTAATTTGTAATGCTCCGAGGTTTTGGCTGCTCATGGCAAAATAGTCTCATGGTTTCAAAGTGAAAGTTTTATTGAACCATAATACTATAAGGAGGTGCTTCGGTGTCCCTGTGCATGCGCCTTCCAACTTCAGGGCAATGGCTCTTTATTATTTATTTTCTCTCACCTGCTTACAATTTTTACATTCCTCAACTAAATTATTTTGCTTTGGCTGTGCTTCCCATTTATTATTACTATTTGCCCCATTTTTTGGGGGTTTCTTTTTTTTGGGGGGGGGTTGCTGCTGCATTTTGATGATGATGATGATGATGATGATTGTTATCGTTATTAATGCTGTTTTATTATTTATTTATTTTTGATTATCATTATTATGATTATTATGATTATCATGACATCAAAAATTATTATGCTGCGAGTCAATATCTCACATCGTGTATACCTTTTTTTCATTCCAATTCCAACAATTACTTTACCGTTATTATTCAATTACCCTTCTTTTCTTTTTTTTCTAACGCCATAAAGATCACATTTGGTTTGTTTATTCTTATAACAGAAGAAAAAACCAGTTCATATCTTTGCTATCTGCATCATGTACACCTAAAAAAAAATTCACTAAATTAAACTGAACAAACATAGTAAAATGCTTTTGTTATCATATCCGATTTGGCACTTTTTCGTCTTTTTTGCAGTATTTTGTTCTTACGTCTATGTACAAACATGTTCTTCGTATGAGTTTGGCAACTTTTAAAAGTACTACTATTATTTCTTATTCATTCATGATTGACAATGTCAATATTAGTACAGTGGTAACCACTTAGACTAGGCCTGGAAATAACAGGGATTCGACCGTAAGGGGGTGTTTTAACTACATTTCCGGTCACGAATTGCAGCTCTTTTATAATTAAAAAAAGTAATGGAAATAAAAAGGAGTGTCTGGGATAACCAAAAGTCGGTTCTCTTTGAAAACGAAAATACAAGGCCAAAATATTATGTGAAAAAAGAGTCAATTTTGTTGTTTTTTTTAGCTTTTTGCTGACGTATGCGGAGTCGGATGCGGCCGCATCTTCCTGGAGGGACAGTTAAAGGCAAGAACGACTGGGAAATGCAGAATTGTTAACCGAAAATGAGGAATTGAGGAATGAATGGCTCTTTCATGTAATGATTCTGCAAAATGTGGGGTGGTAGGTAGGAGGAAGCCCACTGTTTGGGCTTACTGCTGTTGCAGTTGACCTTGATGGTGATGTCGGGGAACTTGCTCAGGGAAAAGACAATTGGTCGTGTCTGTAAGAGGAAGGTTCGAACCTACTACTTATGGCCTTGGCAAGTATTCTGTTATGTCCTGATCAACTTTTACTTCTGTCACTAAGACTAAGTGCCTTTTAGATGAGTGAGTGTGCACTAGATAGCACAAGGAGTAACTAGCCTGTCTACTTTTTGGAATTCAACATTGATTAAAGCTATGAGAGAGATCTAATGGATATCATCGTGTAAGCATATGCTGGAAACTTTCAACAGAAGGCACAAGGTTTGTTTCTAGTCCAATTTGGTAAAAGTCAGCATAACAGATTTAAAAATGAACACACTCAAACAAAAGTTTAATTCCTATTTTATTGAAAAAGTAAAATACCAAGAAATGACCAAAGGCTACATTCAAGCATTTTTACTGAAATATTTTTATTTTGAAGTTTTAATTTAAGACAATAATTGTAAAACAAATAAGTCTGAATCCCTTACATTTTCAATTATTAAGCTATTCAAGGGCAGTGAATGTGATTCTCAGATGATAAATGTAATGATTTAGAAATATCAATCTTGTGCTGAGAAAACTGCTTACCGTTTTCATTTAAAAAATGATTTTCACTTTCACTCAATAACAACAAAAAATGTTTTGTGAAATGAAAAACTACAAATGAAACAACCAATGACAAGGCTGTAAAAAAATTACTAACACAGATGGTAAATGGTGCGCAAATTGTCTGCGCTGCAATGGCACAAATAGACAAAAACCCATAGCTTTCTATTTCTACGACATGTTGTGGTACTAGTGACAACCTTGCTCAGATTGTTTTTTTGTCTCCTTGCTTTGTTACAATTTCCATTTTACCTTTTCAGTGCATTGGATAATAATTATTACAACGTGGTGGGTTTCAGAACAAAGTTCACACTAATTTCCCAAGACAGCAGTCCTTTTTCGTATCAGGAAGACTGGACATGTGATTTTTTGGCCCTAGATAGATGCGTTACACACAACAAAGAGAAAAGACCTAGAGTTTGTCGTCAAACAAATGCACTAGCATATGTGTCTTTATGTAAGGTCACCTACGCTAGGATGTGTATTCAACGATAATTTGTGCTCCAAGGTTAATCTGTGGGGGTTTTTTTTGGTGTGTTTTAGTGTTGCATGTATCAGAAATACAGACCTACAAAATGGAGAAGTGGCATGCGTCTACGTTTCCCTTGTACGCAACACAAGATAGCCCACAAAACCAAACGAAAGACATCAAAGTTCGTTACTTTACGTTCCTCATCTCGGCAATGTATAACAAATATCACCGTTGATAATATGTACTGGCTCATCTATTTATCTAATGTCACTTACGCTAGTAATAAATAGTATGTATTATTGTTATAGGGCAATAGGGTATAAAATACAACCCGACATATGTTGCATTCCCGATACGAAATGAATCATTGAAGGTATCTTACGGTGCTTGTTTTTCTCCCTGAAACCCACCACATTACACAAAGAGGAATAAAGGCAGAGAGAGTACGGTAATCCATCGCCCGACATGGCACATCTTAGATAATTGCTGTCTGATGGTGCGGCCAAAAGACTGCCATCGACTGCTGTACATCCATGCACACGATTTTCAGCTCATTTGGGCTCTGTTGCAAGGGTATGTAGAAAAAGGTGTGGTGACAGCACCCTTTCAAAGTCATGAGCAAGTTCAATCGACACAACAGAGTTTTACTGCGTCTCAACTAACACCACCACAAGTTTCACGTTCACAGCTACACTGAAAACAAATACGCTTCAGCGCTCGTTTTCAAATCTTAATACCGGGATTATTTTTGTTTGATTACCTTACCTTCATTAAGTTGTTAAATTTGTTTTCAAAACAACCCTACTTAGCATTATCGTTGCAGTTTGACTTAAGTACCATTAAGAAAAAATGGGTCAACTTATCACAACAACTATAACTTTCATCTTGGCGAAATATAAATTAAAACACACTATAGCATTAAAAGAAAAAAGGGGAAATTGCATCACAAATTTGGTGGTAAAAATGTTTTTTTTTTTATCTTTAAAATTTTTAAAAGGACTTGATAAACGTAAAGTTAAAAATTACTTTATTTTTCTCGATTAAATAGGCAAACTAGTAAAAAAACAACAACTTGCTTCACATAAATGAGGAAACAAAGAAGAAAGACTTAAATAAAAAATATAAAAAATTTAAATGAATAAATATGACATGTATACATGTATTTGTTTCACAGACAATAAAAACTTCATGAAGCTTCTTGCGACTCAAGGTAAGCCTTCCTTCCCAGAGTGAATAACAACAAAGATGAAGAAAAACAAACCCTACCAAAAAGATACACTCCTTAGAATAAAGCAACCCTCTAAGTTGGGCGCTAAGTACAAGGAGATACATTAGCGTAAACGCCTATTACACTTTTACTCTTTTTAAATTGAAAGGGTTTCAAAATATCAAATTTTGTTGATACTTGTTATATATAAGTTAGACAATGGTCTAAATATTTATTTTTTAAAAACGAAAAAAAAATTAAAAGTTCAAAAAAGAAAAAAAAATAGGGCAGACCCAACAGAAGATACGAATGCTTTGAGGAAATGAAAAGTTGACTTGATGAGAGAGTAAATAACTAATTGCGCAACATTTTTTCATTGTTGTATGGTTATCATGTATATATGCATTGAACCTGTGACTATGATGATGGTGATGATAATAAAAGACTTAATGTTGCATTGTATAGAGTGGAGATATTTTTAAGAGTTATAAGTAAAGCCTCTTCACGGGGAGAAATGAAAACAAAACAAAGAAGAATAACGGTATGGAAAACGAGAAAAGTGATCCGATGCTTGGGATAATGACATGAAATTGCTGCCTTACTCACTGCATGACTCAAGTACACGGACGATTATAATATGACTGACGAACGGTGAGAAAAAATTCTTCTCACACATTGATGTGTATGGTTCACAGGAAATCCCGACATATTACTGAAATTTACTCTATCCACTCAACCTGCTGTGCAATTATCTCAAGAGTTTCACAGAGCTGCTTGTAAAGATCCTTCCCTGTCAAAATCTTATATAAATGTGTTCTACAAGTGAGTTGAAAGAAGTTCCAACCTTTCTTCTGGTCTAAAAAAAACACACCCAAAAACAGAGAAGTAAGGGATGGCCAGAATCAAAACATAATCACACGTAATTAAATCAAAGTTGTTAAGAACATGGCAATTACGTTTTAAAATATCTTTCAATTGTTCCTCGTGTTTGTTTCTTTGATTGCAATTCAACATTGTTCCCAGTTTATGACAGGAAGTCCTTAATTTTATCTGAGCATTAATCTCCCTCAACAAACATTCCAAAAGGGTGGGGCACAGGAAAATTAGTCTAAATTCATGAGTGCATCGCTGAAAGATGTCGAGAACGTCTACTTGAGTACGCTTGCAATCATCTCTGGAAAGCTTGTTGAAACGAATCTATCTAAAATAGATCAAATTACCCCACTTTCTGTGGAGAAGTCACAAGCCATTGTTTTCTCCGCACTACAAACTTCAATCAGACACATTTTGTCATTTACTGTTGACAATCATAAGTTTTTAGGTACAGTACCTTGACATGGCTTTCGGTTGAGATAAATTGAAGGACATAGAAAGCATACTACTGAAGAAGATTAGATTTCCACATTCTGTTTCACCTGCAACCGTTAAGTTTTGTTTTGTTTTTTTAATTAGTCAATTTGACTGATTTACCTGTGCCCCAACCATGTGAAAATACAATGAACACAACTTTTGTAAAACAAACAAAAAACATAAAATGTTAAAGAAATCATCAATAGATATTAGAAGGCAGTGAACTGGTGAAAAGAAATATAATCTGAACATTTCTCATGAACTATGGCCTCTATAATACAACCAACAAGTAAATCTTTTTCAGACCGGTACCTATGAAAATTTCTGCTTTCATCAAAATGAAACCAACAAAAGTAATCAGATGTATAGCACTTTCATCTAACATAGGTCAATTTAACATGAGACTATAAATAATTTCAACAATATTATACTACAGGTAAAATAAAAAAAGAACTCGTCATCCACATCTATAGTATTTACTTTTATCTCAGTGAACAAAAGAGAGACCCAAACACAACAGTCCTCAGCAGTTTGTTAGCATAGACTAATGACAATTTAATGACCTCACCTATGCACCTGCGCTATTAATTGTATTCAATCCAGCAACCTGTCTAAGTAAAAAGAGGGTTAGAAAGGGCAGAGGAAAAAGTTTTGATTTTCATTAAGGGCCGAGGAGAAAGAAAACAAACCTATAAATAAGTCATCCTATAAACTGTTGTACAGGTTGACCCAAAAAGGGCTGAAGACGAAAAAAATTCGCATTATGCTTAAATAAGAAGGCTGAGGTAGCCTCTTTGAAAGGAGGAAATAAAAGACAAACGTCTAAATTCGTTCAATCACATCAAATTAAAACCACACACAGCCCTACAGAAAGAGATGCCAACTACAGAGGAGCCAAAAGAGGGACAAATATGGAGATTTGGAGGGACAAGTGAAGAAAAAGAGGGACATATTGTGCTAAAGTTGCAGCCACAAGGTTTGTTCACCATCGCAAATGGTGAAAACAAATAATTATGTCCAACAAATACAGGACTCAGCTAATGAGTAAATTCTTCAGGAAAATTTGATTGAACTGCATGGATTTTTGAAAAAAATAAATGGGGGAAGTAAGGTTGAAAACAGATTACATGGAGGGACAACTGATATTTAGGAGGGACAAATGCTGATTTTGAGTTAATTCGAGGGACTGTCCCTC
Source organism: Doris verrucosa (assembly GCA_031762655.1). Lineage (NCBI taxonomy): Eukaryota > Metazoa > Mollusca > Gastropoda > Nudibranchia > Dorididae > Doris > Doris verrucosa. The sequence goes on along the minus strand of JAUEKT010310768.1, from coordinate 841 downwards.
CAAATGTGGGACAGTTGGCATCTCTGTACAGATATAAAGAATCTGCATAAAATACACAAAGACATACACTGGTACATACACATCTGATCTCTACACAATGGGATGAAGGCTTCAATGAGCATGAAGACTAATAGAGATGGGAGGGTGCGATGCGCAGCAGTCTACGATTCCTCCTCCTCCTCCTCCTCTTTGGGTGGTTCGGGGGCAGAGGCGGCGGCCTTCTTGCCTTTGCCCCTGTTGACATAGGCCTTGCCCTCCTTGGCTGTGGTTTGCATGGTGCCTGCCCGCTTCACCGCTGGCTTCGGGGGGACCCCACGACTCTGTGATCGGGTTTTTCGTCCTTCGTTCAGATTGACGTCGCCGTCCAGAACGTATTTAGCTGACGAGCAAACAAAAATGTTCTCAATTAAAAAATAAACACCAATATACGTACATATAACAAAGCAAGCCATACGCTGGAATTCACAAGGAAAAAACAAAAAAGGAGGGTGACCAAGAATACCCTAGAATAAGCTAGTCCAACAAGAGGCCTACAAACTTGATATCCAGATACAATGACATAGCAGAATAAAAACCCTCATTACTTTCTTCCTCCTACTCTCCATTTTACAGGTGTGCCCCAAGACTATTGCCTATGTGTTTTTCATAAAAGTACAAAAATTGTGTAGTGTTTGACAAGTCTGCCAGCAGCCCCTGCCAACCACCCGCTTTACAATCACATTTTACTCCCCCAGCCAACAGCAACGCATAACATAGAAGACGAAACTTGCAGCCTGTTAGGCGTGATACAATTTTGAAGACAAAGACAGTGCTGTCTTAACGGCCAGGTACTCATTACACC
>JAUEKT010310657.1:0-10857 GCA_031762655.1 Doris verrucosa | reverse complement strand
TCCCGCTGACTCTTTCCTTTTCTGTCTTTCCTTTCCTCCCTCCCCTTCTGCCGTTGCCTCTTTCTATTCATCTCTATTCCATTCTCTGTCAGTTTGTGCCCATCTGTTCGGCTGTCTGTCTCTTCCTTGTCTCTGTCTGTCCTCTGTACCTCTGTATCTGTCTGTCTGTCTGTCTGTCTGTGTGTGTCTGTCTTTCTGTCTCTCTCTCATTCTCTCTCTCTTTTGCTTTCAATGTCAACTGCCAGGTGATGCTGATAATACTGGTAAAAGACATTACTGAGATACTGTTTTAGTCAGTGGGTTTCAAGAGGCTGTTTTAGTTAGTAATTTCGATTTTGACCTTCTCCAATGTTCCTTCCTTCCTTTGTTTTTACAATTTCAAAGTGAAAATAACATAAAGTGCATTGCCTTTGGAATGGTCAAGTATGGGAGAAGCTATTATTTCTGACCATTTTACACTGCATTTACAAAGTATTTGCTGCACGTGGCTTCAATCCAATCATTACTGTGGCAGTTTAGTGTATTGAAGATGACTGCAACAGTGTTCTGTGAGAATTGTCAGACATGTTTTTGATACAGTTAGAATTTATTTATTCAAGTTTTCTACATCACTTATTTGTTTTGGAGGTACGATGGACGATTGGTTAGGGCGTCAGACTGCTGACCGAGAGGTACAGGCTTTGACTCCTATCCCTGACCATCATGTATTTTTCTGGAGCAAATAAATTTACTCCAATTGTCACTCGACTCAGGTGTAAATGAGTACCAGTGAGGGAAGTCTTGCTGCACTGAGAAGGAGCGAATTTGTTCTAGATTGTGGCAAGAGATATTTTGATGGTTCTCTTGGTTTTGATATAAATGTTGAGATTGGTATTATCACAGCTTGGCTAAGTCGGTCTTTTTTTTGTCTTTTCCTAGAATCATTAATCTTTCTCAATGAACCCTGAGATGCCTGAAAACACCCAATGCCTGACCGATGTCCTTATGTGTTTATGTTTGTGTGTTTGTTGCAGGTGAGACGGGCAAGTTTTACTGTGGCATGAAGGTGGTGTCCTGCAGCTGTTGCGATGGACACTGCGGCCCTAACAACGGCTGCAACTGTCCACCTTGTCAGCTGCTGGACAGGGAAGAAGAAGCGCTACTCGCCCAGCAAGGCCACCAACCCCCTCCCTCTCAGCCCCTCATTGACCAGTGGACGTGGGGACCCCAACCAGGTATCAGTCGCGAAAAAGAGTTTTTTAGAAATACGACTGTCGAAAAATTATTGACGGCTGAGAGTAAGAAACGACTTACTCCCATTGCGGCCATTAATGCTGATAATCGATTTTTGTTGTCAGCTGTTGTTAAAGTATGCATGTGGTGACGTATAAAGGTCAACCAGAAGAGTTTCTGTTTATTTTACATTTTCACTGAAAATTGTTGAGGGACTCTGTTCTTGATGGCTTTGCAGGTTCAGATGAAATTGCCTACTTGAGTATGTTTTCGATCACCTGTGAAAAACATCAACTTTTGTTAACATCAGTGCATTGTTGGTGTGATTCAATGCTCCTGTCACCCACATAAACGAAAGTATACAGAAGGAAGAAAATTTTCAAACATTGACTAATGTGACTGATTTTTCTGCAACACATATTATCAGACTACCATGTAGATGGCAGGCGTTCAATTACCAATGCAAGCAAAAATGTTATCTTCGAGTCCAGCAGGACATTAGATGTTTAGGTCTACGGTATTTGAAATTCTTCAAAAGCACATATGGCTTGGAAAGGAATGGCCAATGTACACATGACACAATGCTATGAAAGACTAGGAGACCCACTTTATACTTTGTATCGACTAGCTCCCAACACAGTCAGTCAATACACCAGATTGTGATTGGAAAGGAAGGATATTAGTCTGAATCACAGTAAAGAAATTAGTTCATGACACTAGAATTTGAATTTGGTTCAATTTGCATGGCAATTTATAAAGATATGATCATAAAAAATAAACAATTGCCTTGTTTTCAACCCTCCGACCAGACATCCCCAAGCTACAGGAATGCCTGAACTCCCTACTCCACGAACACCAGCAACTGAGCCTGGAGGCCTTCAGCAGCTCGCTGTCGATGACTCGCCTGCAGCAGAGGATTGCCGTGCTGGAACGCTATTTCACCGCCATGTGTCGCCAAAACCAGGTGGAGAGGAGGGCACCGTCCCGTAAGCGGCAGGCTAACCAAAGCAATCTCAATAAGCAGAAGAGGTCAGTATTGCTTTGGGCCTGTCAAGTCTAGAAGGAACTTATTCTTTTTGTAGTAGGGAAAACAAAAAGAGACAAAATAAAAAACACAACAATAAGAGATCAAACTAAAACAGAATTCAAACTAAGATAGAGATCAATCAGCTCAGATGGTTTGGACATGTCGACAGAATGAACGATAGGAGAATAAATAAATCAGTATACAAATCTAAAACTCAAAATAAAAGACCAAAAGGAAGACCTCATAGAAAGTGGGAAGAAGATATAAAAGAAGCATGAAAGAAAAGAAACTTAACCCTTATTGAAGTCAAAAGGAAATGTCAAGATAAGGGAGACTGGAGGAAGATCATTTTGGGAATCTAAACCCCATTCACCGAAAGGTAGTTTGGGTCATTGTCAAAGAAAGAAGGAAAGAAATTGCAGCTTAATAACTTATACAATTATTTACTGTTATAGATGACATGCAGTCTTGGATTAAACATTTAACTCTCTTTTTCTTAAATGTGTCTTTTTAATGACACAAAACCTTTTACAAAATGAGCCATTAATGTAGCATTTATAAATCTAACTTCTAATTGGGTTGTGTTTTTCGCATTTTTCTCAAATTTTAAGCTCGGTCATAAAGCCAGCGGAGAAAGCCACCACAGGTCTGGCACGTGTGGGTTCCAGGGCTGCGCTCAGCTTTGCGTTTGCTTTCCTGCGAAGGGCCTGGAGGTCTGGGGAGGATGCTGATTTGTGTGGAGAGCTGTTACAGGTACTATGGACTTGAAATAGCAAATAAATTGTCAGAAGGCTACGCACATCTTCAATAACATAATGACTTTACCATACACCTCATCCATAAGGTAAAAACTTTAGATTTATCAAGTGACCTATCTGTGAGTGGTATTTTTACTCACCTTAAAACAACTCAACACGAGTAAGTGAATTGTTGAAAAAAATTTTCGAGTCTCATATCTTTATTGTGTGAGGCATAATGAGATATTCTCATAATTTTCTTACTTTTTTAGTAGAGTCATTTCACAATCTGTTTCTCATCTTTTTAGTTCATCTGCCATGGTTATGGAAAAGAAAATGACGTTTTGAAAAGCACTTACAATACAATATACCCAAACCTATTGCAGGAGTCCCTGGATGCCTTGAGATCCCTTCCAGAGGCCACCATGTTTGAAGACGGAGCCGTGTCGACAGTTTGGTTGGAAGTCGTAGAAAGAGCCACCAAGTTTCTGCATGGAGTTGTCGCAGGGTAAGGCCCATGGGGAGGAGAGGTCCTGTCTTGGTTTGGTCACTGATGGTTTATCCACAAGGACCTTGATTTTGGTCTTGCCAGAAGAGATATTATGTCTGATCGTTTGGTCTCCGAAGAGTCAAAGTCAAAGTATAGGGATTAGAGTGAAGTTAACATTTCGAAGTATGTGGTGGAGATGTTACTTTGGATGTATTAGGCAATTCATCAGGGACATCTTGAACTAGCATAAATGACATTTTGGTCAACTTTCAATTTTTGCCATTGGTCATTGATTACCGCTACATGTTTCTACAAGGTTGCAAGTCTTGTTATGAATATATTCATTCTATTTCAAGACTATTATGAATATATTCATTCCATTTTAAGATTATCACAGAAATGATAGTAATTCATTCCATTTTAAGATTATCACAGAAATGATAGTAATGTTTCATGGAAGCTAGTTTTAAATTTCCTCTTTCCTCTATAATGACTGAAATGCCAGTTACGTTAGTTGGTAGTATCACCGATGAATTGTTTGTTTTATTTGCCACTGGATGTCATTGTTTTCACTGTCACTCATCATTCTTACCATTGCCTGCAACCCCCCAGGGAGGTCAATGTGTGTGCCAGCAGCAGCCCAAGTTTGTCATCCAAGATTCCAGTCCAGGACAAACAGATTGCCCTTTGCCTCATTTTGGAGTTGGCTGTCCAGGTAACACCATCAGCGCTAATGCTGTTAACTGTACATCCATGGGACAATTTCTTTACTCTGCATAGTTGTCAGTTTTCTATCTAGTGACTAGTACTTCCTTCAGCCTTTCAATGATTAGCCTGATGGAGATTTTGCCTGGTATTGATAAGAGAATGATGCCTCTCCGGTAACATGATAACTTCACCAGGGAAGCCTTAGATTGGAACCCTCAGGGAAAAGGAAAGGTTGGAAATCCCCGGCAGACATTGGGGTGAGAGGTTGAGAGAGAGCTCCAATTTGATTGATGAGACATGGGGGAAAGCCAAGAAGATTGTCCAAAATGGAGTCAGGTGGGGAAATGTGGTTTAGGCCCTTTCTCCTCTTTTGGGGTCATAGGGAGAGTATTAGTAGTAGCATTGTCATTGCTTGTATTTTAAAGGCAACCTGGAGCTGAATTTAATACATACATATATTACAGAAGTTAATTGTGGAATTATTGAACTTATACTTGTATGACCTTTGATACAATGATATTCATGCTTTTTCACTAATGACTTGCAGACCATCTCTTTTTGATCATTGTAACCTTTTAATACTATTTTTCTTTAGTTAAATGCTATGATTAGGTTCTTTCACTTTCACATCATACATGATTTCTTATACAATTTAGAACTTCCATTTCCATTTGACGAGTTTGCTTTTCCATGAAATGAAAAGAATACATGACTTTCCAAAATCCTTCCATTTTATTTGTACTCCGAAACACCAGACCTTTCATTTCTAACACCAGTTCATCAGGCACATAAGCTTACCAAAGCTTGTTAGAAAATTTTGTGACTTGTGAACCATCAACTCATTCAATCGTTTTTTTTTCGTTTTTTTTGCTTAAATTGTGGCAGTAAGTGCAGGGCTTTCTTTGTAGTTCCTGAGTCGGGACGTAGGAGATTGAATAGATGTAATAACTTCCTTCATCCTCCAGATTTATTTTTAGTTCATGAGTCGTGACGTAGAAGATTAAATCGATACAATAACTTCCCTTTCTGTTACCCGTCTCCCAGAAAGGGGCATTGAGCAGCATCCTGCAGGCCATCCTCCTGCTGCTGAACCTGTGGAACAACAGCCACCACGACTACGACAATCGTGTCTCCTGCAGCCTGGTCTCCGCCCCTCTCATTCCACTGCTGAAAAGGTTTGAAGCCGTGCAGAATGCCAAGTCCAAGGGCTCTTTGTCCACTTTCAAAGCAGATGAGGTAGGGGCATTGGTTATATTCTTTGCTTTAACACAATTTTTCACCCCATTCTTTCTTTTACCCGGTATCATATATTGCAAATAATTTGTGGACTTTGCTTTTAGATCTGCCTCTTTCTTTACCTTTGAACTTATATAATGTTTTTATTTTAATCACCTAGCTTCTTTTTCTTAGTTCAAACTGAGACTACCACGAGTGGTTGATGAGGAAGATTTCAAACAAACAAACAAAACTACGGTACATGACAAATGTTTTGTTTTTAATAGTTGGAATTAGTGGTGTTACAAATATCTTTTTTTTCAACACCTTTTAACCTTATTTTCATCTTGCTGATTCATTTTTATCCAGCCCAAGAAAACTGTGATCTCTGCGGTGTGAAACATACAATTTTTGACAACCACTAATGTAATAAATGCCAGAGCTGTCGTATTTCTTGATTTTTAGAAATCATCTCTCTTTGTTTTGAGTTTTTATATTTATAGCTTTAATAATTTCTCTAGTATGCATAATGAGTTATAAAGAAATGCATTTTGTTTTCTCTTCAGTTTGTTATCAGTCCAACAGAATGTTTTCTTCAACATTTGACCTACCCTGAAGAAGAGGAAACTGCAGTGGATTTGCGTCAAAGTGCTGTCGTAATCATGTCACATCTGGACCGACTAGCTGGCCCATATTTACCTGTCAGCTCAATACATAAGGTATGTGTGTGCTTCTTCTGAACTTGTCTTTATTTATTCAATAAGTTTAAAGGAAAACATAAATTGGTATAATTGGTTTCATTGTTATTAGAAAAATTATCAATATCAAATTATGAAATCCTTAATGACTATGAGTTTTAAAAGTTGAAATTTGAAAACTGAATTAAAACGGAAGTAAGATTGTTCTTTGATTCAAAAGAGGCTTCAAGATAAGCTAGGTTAATGTGAGATAATGTCACTATTTAATCTATGTGTAATTTTTTTTTCTTTGAATTTTGTCACCAGTCAACATGTCACTCAGTGACACAAGAAATTGTGGGCCTTGGTTGTCTGTCATGGGCCAGCGGGGCAAATACCAACGGGCCCCATCACCTTGAGATATTCAATGACCTTGGTGGCGTACAGCAAATTGTGTGTGCTGAAAAATGTATGCTGACTCTAACACGCGCTGGAAGAGTTTACATGATGTGCTACAGCTCCGATACACAGGTTGGATTTATGCGCATGCCTCTTGTTTATGTTGTCAGAAACTCAGTAAAAAATCAGTATGATTTTTATGTTGAGATGGTAGGCTTCATGAGCATTATCAACAGGCACTCCTTGATTGCACAAATTTTGCATCAGATCCTTGCCCATAGCTATTTTACTGTTCTTGGTACAAAGGTTTAATGATGACATAACTTTTGTTTTTAAACTGCTTTAAAGAGTAAACTCTTCAAACTTTCAGAAAAACAAGCTCTTCCAAAGTCTAGTTCTAGCTCTGTCTTTAAGATTCAGCAACACTAATGGTTGATCATGAATCTGGCCTAAGCCTAGTATTAAGTTCTGTCTCCTAAATTTAATTTGAGTTTTGGTATGTCTCTCAGACATACTGCAATATGCAACAATCTCTCCTCTACAACATCTTTATACCTTTACATAACTCACAACAGAAGAAAAGATATAAAATCTTCTTAAATAATGAATTATCAAGTTACATTTTGACAAGTTGCTACCTGTATCCCTCTCACTGAATATCTTCAAAGCAAGCAATTTTTTTCTTTTTTTCCCCCTTCTTTTGACTTTATCAAATGTTAATGATATTTCCGAAAAGAAAAACAAGAATTTTGTCCCAGTGCCTCATCAACACTTGTATTCATGTTCTCATCCAGTCTCCTCAAACTGTGGGTGGATTTGGAGAAAAGGAAGTCATCAAGCTTTCAGCCCATGCTGATGGCAAGCACTATTTGGCCCTGACCAGTGAGGGAGACGTGTATTCCTGGGGCAACGGAGAAGGTGGAAGACTCGGCCATGGAGACAACATGTAAGATTTCTGTGCCGGCCACTGTCAGTTGCATTTCATACCACTCTTCAAAAGTTGGTTAACTGTCTTTAAAACTGAAGATAACAAAGAAAATAAATCTTAAAAAGTTGGGGTTTTTTTTTGTTTTTTTACTCAACTATGAAAAAAATAGGTTGCAGTTTGTGAGTATCCCTATATTCATTACTTTGATATCATAGTTTAAAGAATTGTTTTTATTTCAGTGGATTTTATTGATACAAATAAAACAAAATCAGTCATACCCTAGATTTTGTAAAAGAACGTGACTTAAATTTCCTACATTGAGCACAGAGTACTCTTTATTGGTCATTTATTCCTTCATTTTCTGCCTCTTCCATAATTTGTTAAAAAATAAAAAAGGAGGAAAGGAAGAAAAAAACAAGAGGATGTCAAAAATTGTGTTGGCTTTTTTTTTCAAACTTGGTGAGATGCACATAAATATTTTTTTCCTTAATTACTGTCTGTCTGCTATTAAGTCACGAAATTTGAAATAAGTAATTAATTGTCTCGGGCTCCGACATCAATATTTCATTGTCTTCATCTTTAGATCAAGAGATGAACCTACCCTCATCACGGCCCTCTCTGGCAAGCATGTGGTACAAATCTGTGCTGGCGGCACTTACAGCGCTGCCGTCACGGCCAGCGGGGAACTTTTCACTTGGGGGCGTGGCAACTATGGGCGTCTGGGCCACGGCTCCAGCGAAGACCAGTGCTACCCAAGCATCATCTCGGCCCTGAAAGGTCACAGGGTGGTGGATGTGGCCTGTGGCAGTGGGGACGCGCAGACTCTGGCGGTCACCGACACGGGGGCCGTTTACTCTTGGGGGGACGGGGACTATGGAAAGCTGGGCCGGGGCGGCAGTGACGGCTGCAAGACTCCCAAGGTCATCGAGAAGTTGATGGGGCAAGACGTCGTGCAGGTGTTTTGCGGAGCTCAGTTCAGTTTGGCGCTCACTAAATCGGGAAATATATTTTCGTGGTGAGTCAGGGTTTTCAACGGTATCGGGTTTGGGAAGAACGCCAATTGAGCATAAAACTTTGTGTTAGAATTTAAAGCTTATCAATAAGAATTTATATTATGGGTAAGATTGATAATAAAAAAAAACCAATTATGATGGGAAATCAATCCTAAGCTGGTTATCATCATAATTCTTTATGCATATGACTCTTTTGAATACAAATTTATGAGAGATATTTTAGCTACACAAACACAGCATTCTTTGTTTTTCTCCCTAATACTTCTTTGGTTATTATGTTCTCAATAATCTCTTGTGTCATGAAATTTTATGGGAATTTTTTTGTTGTTTTTTTTATTTTTGCTTTTCAGCAATGGAAAATTTACTTTTGATTTTCCTTCTCTTGAAAGTTTACAAATTTGCATTTACAGTTTGATTGCACATCTCAATTGTACTCGATGAAAACGCATAAGTGTTATAATGTTTTTTATCACCAGGGGAAAAGGAGATAATTTCCGTCTAGGCCACGGCTGTGAGGAGCATGTGCGGCACCCCAAGCAGTTGGATGGGCTGAATGGAAGGAGGGTTCGAAGCCTGGCCGTTGGTTCCATGCATTGCATCGCAGTCACTGAGGAAGGAGATGTAAGTAAAAATAAAAAGCTCTTTGATGAAGTACACAACTGTTACCTGTTCCCTGACTTCCAGTTTGGTTGCCAGTGGGGAGAGCCAAAGAAGATATGGCAACTATCCCTCTCGCCTTTTTCGTCTGTTGTCTGCAGGTCTTCATGACTGTGATGCTTGTCAGTTTTTCTACAGGTAGAGAGATATCATATCACCGCCTGGAAGAAATACTACTGCCATAAGTCATTATTTCTCAGTTCTGACTTACGGTAGTAGTATTTCTGGGCGGTAATTTTAGATATTTAATGAACATTTTTTAAATACACCTAAAAGGCTAATGTGTACTTTCTTAGAAAGGCAAGGAGACTTGCCACTTATCCTGATTTTATCAGGATATCCGTACATTTTATTTAGACGTATAAAGCAGAAATCCTGATTGTTTTTTCAAATTTGTTGTAAGAATACTGGTTTTTAATAAATTAAATTCTTCATTGTATTAGTTGATGCTGATTTTTTCCCTCAAATACTGATTTTTTTTACTTGGTATCCTGATTTGTCCTTAAAGTATAGTGGCGGGTCTAGTTAAGACTACAGCCTTCTTACGAATCAATGACGTACATACACCTGTTGTGTATACATCCAGCTTAATGTTGTTTACACTGAACACGGCTTGTGATTTGCAGGTGTACTGCTGGGGCAAGAATGACCAGGGCCAGCTGGGTGATGAGAGCCACGCCAACGTGACAGAGCCCACCTTGGTGCCAGGCCTGGATGGCAAGCACATCATAGGAGCTGCTTGCGGGCCCTCACAGGTAAGCCACTCTATGCCCTGGAGGGATTCGTCTACGGGTTTCAGGTACTCTTGGTGGTGGGAGGAGCAATTGGGTTGAAGTATGTATTTAATGCTCTCAAATGTAATTTGTTTATTGTATCATCTCTACTCCGCCATGTGCAACTAAAACTGTAAAATCTTTGAACCCAGACCATTGCTCAGGGTTTTAGTTGGGCATGGCAGTGATTTCTTATGCTATAAAGCTGGAATACCTTCCCTAGATAATCCATGAGATTTTCTAATGCCTGAATTGTGAATTATGTTTTAGTCATAATAAATACAAAAAGACGCTCATCAATAAGTTGGGGTTTGTTTGTCTATTCCCCCCCCCCACCCCCCATCCCTTTTTGGATTCAAATTTTGACTTAAAGAGTAATACATTTGGCCCTATTTTTGCATTTTGCAGGACTTTTGTTACACTTTTTTATATATATTATTCTCATAACACTTCATTTATATTCTTTTAACACCCTATTTCCTGCTTCAAGTGTTATTTTTAAGAAAAACTCTGCTGAAGATAATTTTCGAAAGGAAGACGTAACACAAATCTATTGGTGATGGATTGATCAACAAGCTGCCTGTGATGACTGAACTTGCTTACTTTGTTGTTTCTTCCTCACACCAAAGAGCTTCTTCTGGTCATCAAGCGGCCAGTGGAGCGTGGGGTCCCGCATCCCCTTCATCATCGACCTGAGCAAGTGCACGTTTGAACAACTGGACGAGCTCTTGCAGGAGGTGTGTGAGGGCATGGACGGCCGCAGTGACTGGCCCCCACCCCAGGACCGCGAGTGCATCGCAGTGGCTGGACTCAACCTCCTCAACCTTCAAGTACGACCGCATGACACGCTTTACGCGTGAAACTAATGTTATGACAGTTTATTATCACAGCTATATTGAGCTTAGAGCTTGTAAACTGCGGGATTATGTGCTATAGTAGTGCCACATTATTATTATTATTATTATTATTGTTATTATTATTATTATTATTATTATTATTATTATTATTATTATTATTATTA
>JAUEKT010310547.1:0-10858 GCA_031762655.1 Doris verrucosa | reverse complement strand
ACTACTACTACTACTACTACTACTACTACTACTACTACTACTACTACTACTACTACTACTACTACTACTACTTCATACCACTACTGTTTTTATTAATGCATGAATTATCATCACCATCATCACTATCACCATTACATTTACAACTATTATCATCAGCTTTCTATTAAATCGCAATAAAAAATATTAAAAATTTGAACAAACTGCTAAACATATAATTATCTTTAGCTTGACATTTATTTTTCCCCTGGAAATCTTTAGTTTCATTTTTATCTGAATTTCGGAATTATTGAAATAATATCAGATATCATGATGTTATAAAATGATAATTTCATTTTTTATAACACAGATCGATGTACATTTAATTTCATTTGAGAGTTTAAGGGGTGAAAGTGCCATCTCTGAGGAGAGTGGTGGGACGGTGATATTCATTGTTTTTACCCACAAAATGCTAGACCTGGGGAAGGACAGATCGATCTGGAATTTACCTGATTGCGACAAGAGCTATTTCATTCATGTTAAGTAAATGGCAAACATCTATTTATAGAACCCCATAAAAGGAAACTCTGTCGGGAAATCCTTTACGTCATGTATCACGTGACTAGATACCGTTTCGAGAAATAAATATAGTTCTAACTTCTATACGAATCTTATTAGTTTTCTTAGCTCATGAGAAGCGTTTACAACGGTGCTTATTTGTTATGAGTAAAGAAAAAAATATTTTATGGGCAATCAAAGAAAGATTCGACTTTTGAATTGGCGCAAAGATATAGATTCTAGACCCATATGTGGCGCATGTGTACATGTAATTCGGTCAACATCCTGTCAGCTTTAGGCCTACTTCTTGAAGAGCAATGTCTGTAGAGTGTTAGTTGGGTTGACGGTGGTTTGTGCAATTCCATCGCTAGGCTGAGAAAACAGACATTTTAGTGTGTTCAAAACATTGACATAAACCTTGTGTTGTTTAATTACCTATGGTTTGTTACTGACATGCGTATGTGATCTGTTTTATTTTCCAGAACGCTTTGAATCCACCGTTTAAATCGACGTAGAAAGGATTTTGATCGATAACCAACATCTAAAATAGACGTTCGTGAGTGACTCATCTCGAAAAATCCATCTTTAACAAGAGATCTGGCCGTTTAACGGTCAAAGATTTCATGGTTTGTTGAACTCGTTCAAAATGATTTGGATACAGAGTTTCTAGGTTTCAGTCTGGACATCGTTGATCCATTGGTAGGGGTTCCTAAACAGTTCATCGGAGTCTTGGAGCACTGAGGAATCGGCTTCCGCCTTTGTTCTGACGTGACCTGACAACGTAATTACAATGTTGATGGTGCAATGGTATAGCATGTGGTGAAACTAGATTAGTACAAAGTGTAGAGATCAGTGTCTGACAAGAATATTTTGATATAGATCTAGATCTAGATCTAGTCACTGGATAGGCAGTCAATTCCTGTTGAATATTTCATTTTGAAAGAGATCTGCTGAGAACCAAGCAATGTTCTCATTTTTCTAGATAGGCCCTAGATCTAGTCTACCAATAGATCTAGTAATAGGTTTCTTGCCAGGCCTACACTATACTGACTATACCAATCTCTCACCACAAACATTGACTTGATAATTTTGTTTTAGTTAATAATGATGGAAATCACCAGCTTTAGCAAGATGATATCGTCAAGTGTTGATTGTCAGATGCTCTCTATAAAGTTAATTAATTTTGCCAACGGAGAGAATGTGTGCAAAAATAAAAACTCAGGTAGTGTAAGGCGTAATTTCAGGAGGCGCTCCAATTGCATCACTTTGTGATAATTTACAACTGATTGCATTTCACAACACACAGCAAGACTTCAAAATGGCTCCTTCAGTAGTGTTACTAGGACTTCAGCATAGTGAACCCGAGCCTCAACTGCAAAGAGAACTGTTTCCTACTCCTAGTCCCGCCCCTTCACCATCACCATCAAGAATCAAAAGTGCCGCCCCCTTTGTGCAATCTGACTATAGGCAGTGTGCTTGATTGTGACTTTGTATTCCAATTCTCGGAGGCAGCAAATATATTCTCATTTTTTATCCTTGGTGCTACAGTGTAAATATATTGTGTCGGATTTGTTTCCTTTTTATCTGTGATATTAAATTATTATTATTATTATTGCTCCCAAGCCACCTCAGATATTCATTTGATCTGAAGAATCAAAAAGTCTACTTGTGATATTTTTTTTACTTTGCTACACTTTTTTCTACATCGCCATTCCTAGTTGGTTCTATGAACCGACAGAGCTCACGGCCACGACTTATTATCAGTCATGGCCCCAAAAAGAAAGTGGATTTTGATCCTGCACCAAACTTAGGAACATTATCACCTGATTTGCAGCCATGCTCACCCATACCATTCTGTCCCTTCGAGAATGGTACCTCTATCGCTTCAAAAGAGACGGAATACCTCACTATTGGAAAGTATGTTATTCAACAGACATCTCGCTCTGAGTCTTGCACAGCCGTTGACAAAAACACAGGCAGTGAATATGTGTGCAAGGTAAGTGGTCTTTGCTCTTGTTTTTTTTTATCAATTTTTCTTTAATGTGATGATTATATTCTAATTTAAAACTGCCTCATATACATGTAGACCTACATAGCATTATGATACACCCTGTAGCAAGTGAAACGACAAGAAGAGACTGGAGGGAAGTATTGGAAGAGGAGCAGTTTGTTTGGACGTTTGGTTCTATTGATCACTCAGTTGAATGTCTGAACAGTCTGTTTTTATGTTAACAAAAATATTTTTGGACTTATTTTTTATTGAATTGAAGGTGAGTTGAATAATAAGTTCTTAAGTAAATTATAACTTTTCAAGATGCTCGTTTGCAAAGATTACAGATCCATGAATTATTGAAAAAAAAATATGTTTAAAAAGAGTTGGTAAAAACTAGCTTTTAAATCGGTACACTACGTAGACTACTTACAAGATATTGTGAATGTTCAATGAATTCATTACTAACTTACAAAATAATTTGTAGACATGCATTTCTAATTGAGTCATCAAGAATTAAGTTTGAGATTGACTCCTAGTTGTTTTATTATAAATAGTAGACCTTTTTTTTTATAAGTGAAAGGCTAGGCCAGTCAGTCACGGTTCAACTCTATTAATTTCCAGTTATTTCATTTCAAGTGATTCGTGATGATAATCATTGAGTTTTCTCTTCATTCTATTCCTTAAAATAACTTCTGATAAGAGGGCATAAAATTAAGTGGGAAATGAATCTCTATTTGATTTTGATGACTGTTTTGGTTGTTTTCTGATGCAGGTACTCAAACTGGGAAAGTACCAGAGTGCCGTGGCACCATACCTTGCCACCGATGGACATCCAAATGTGGTCAGCGTCCATGAGGTCATCTTGGGAACATCGAATGCCTACGTGTTTTTCCCCCGTGGCTATGGAGACTTGCATTCCTACGTGCGAGAGAAGAAAAAACTCAAGCAGGAGGAAGCGCGAGAACTGGCCTTTCAAGTTGTCAAGGCCGTCAGCCATTGCCATGAGAACGGAGTTGTGCTACGTGACCTGAAGTTGCGCAAGTTTGTCTTCAAAAATGAGGAAAGGTTCGTAAAGATTTTTAACCTTTTGCCCATTTTCATTTCCCGAGCAGCATTTTGCATGTTCATCAGGACAGTCATGTTGGAAAGGAATGCTTTGGTAAAATTTTGCCTGTGTACTGAAACAGACCTTCTTAATGACCATGTGCTATATTTTAGGGTCATCTTTAATCAACTACACGACAAATTATGTTTGAATACTTGACTTTATTACTGCAGTCATTTTGTAAAACTTCAATTGATGCGCCTGACTGAGTTGTCTCTCATGGACCTGATTGCACACCTTTGGACAGTCACTTGCGCCTTTGCAAATGAATTTTACTTTCGTTAATGCCACCCAAATGCTTGGCTATACTGATTCAAATGAAAATTTCCCCCACTAATCAGGCCTTCAAAGCTCCTGTCCAGAGGCAAAACCTAGTATCTGATTTAGACAAAAGCTATGATGAGAATTTTAAAGAAAATTAGTTTTTGAAGGGCAATTTTAAATAATAGATCTTGTTCAACTGTATTGCCAAGAATTTTCTCGAAAACGGAGGGAAGTAATCTGCAATATAATGTTATTATTACTAGGATTCCCGGTATCTCAATGTTTACGATTTGACTTGCTAGGCTTTACCTTTGGTCAGGACAAGGAGGTGTAACAAATGTTGTCTCTGTACTTTAGCATCTTAAACAACAGGTGATTGAAATGGCATAGTTTCCAAGAGCATGCCATGCCTGCGCGTAATTACATTACATGTATTGAAAGAGATTAGTGCAAAGTTATTGCTGTCACGGTCATGCTGTTCAAATGGTGATAAAATGCTATGGTGGCTGGTCTGTGTTGGTTTCAGGAGTCCCTGTTGCTGACATAAGGCCAGAACAGTGTTCAGTAAGTGAAAGGGGGGGGGGGGGGCAGGCAGGCCAGCTTTTTTCCTTTGCAGGCAGGCATTTTTCATTGGTCGCTATGCTTTATGGGAATCTTCAGTCATGGGCACAGCTTTGAGAACATTGCTGCTTCAGGTTGTGCGACCCACCAGTGCTTTTGACCAAAGTTTTATTTTATCCAAAGGCTTTTAAATAAACTTTTTTGATTGATGACAACATGTACTGGATTTACGTCCACTGACAAATGCTGATTCCGGTTCTAGCACTCTATTTTTATGACAACAGTTCAAACCTGTTTCATATTTTAAAATAATTGTACGCTGAGTGTGGCCGCAAAATGAGAAGCCAATTTTGTCATTTCAAGAAGAAGAAAAAAACCCTCTGACATTTTGCTCCTAAAATTCAATCATCTTGACAAAAAGGAAAGTTAGTTTTGGGAGGCTTACCTTGTGGTAACTGTAAGTGTAAGGTATCTCACATAAAAACTTGGCTTATAAACATATGGAATGGTAAATAGCGTGTATTCAGTTCACATGATAGGACCGTGCCATGACAAACAGTTGATTATAAATCATATTTATTTTTTAAAATTTCTAATCACTTTTTGCAGTCAAACCCTTCACTTCTTCACCTATTTATACTAACTGTGACTTTTTTTCCCAATTTTCTCTAGAACCGAACTCAGGCTGGATGGGTTGGATGATGCCATAGTCCTTGAAGACATCGATGCCTCCGACACCCTCACAGACAGGCACGGCTGTCCCGCCTACGTCAGCCCCGAGATCCTCTCTGCCCGTAACGGCTACTCCGGCAAATGCGCAGACCTGTGGAGCCTCGGCGTCATGATCTACACGATGCTGGTGGGCAGGTACCCGTTTGACGGCGAACCCCTGGTGCTCTTCAGTAAGATACGGCGCGGTGTCTACAAGGTCCCTGACTTTGTGCCAGCGCGTGCCAAGTGTCTGATCCGCAACCTCCTGCGTCAAGACCCTTCCGAGCGGCTGAGCGCCAGTGAGGCCTCGGACCACCCGTGGTTTTCCCGCCCCTTGATGGTTGAGCCGGTCAGTCGGCCAGCACGAGTCCAGAAAGGAATGGACCAGCTGGTGCCAGAGTACGACTACGGGATGGCTGATGACGCCTTTTAGCACCCAGCCGACTATTGGCATGACCACGGATTGCATGGCTGGAGTCTTTATGCATTGTTGTTGTAATGCGCACAGCACATGCCAACCTCAATGTTGTATCAGCTTAGAGATCATCAACATAACATAACACATAAAGCAAAAATTAATGTAGTGGCAAAGACTTGCTCTAGTTTTGACCGCAAGGAATAAGCCAAATACGTGTCATTCACATCGGTGAGCAAAGAAAAAAGGACAAAAAAATAAATAACCAGACAGTGTAATCTTGATTTGTTTCCCTAGTTTTGATAGCAGGCTGCTCCGGTTAGCGTCCTTTGCTAGTTATTTATTCCGTGTTTTCCGTTTTTCTCCCTTCCTTATCAAAGTGATTCTCTGTAGTTAGTTTGATCTTTGCTGTCTTGCCACAAATGATTGGTCGCCCGTTTTGTACGTGGTAAGAGGATGGATGGATGGATGCATGCCGTCATGTGTTGTATCATTGTGAAGGATTGACTAAGTGCTGGCTTAAGTTCTCACACTTCACGAATGTGTTTGGTCGTCCCTTTGATGGGGTATGGAGCATGGCAGTCCAAATGGGATCGCACTGCCTAAATTTATTGGGTGTTCTTTCCATTTACGTGGGGAAAATGATTCAATTGTGTCCCTACTCATCCTCGCAAAGGATCCTATAAATTACAAAAAGAAACAACTTTAACAAGGGATAGATTTTTGATTCATTACCGGTACTTCTTCCTTCAAGCACTCTCACTTCTTCAGCGTATGATCTTTCAAAGATAGGATAATGCTGAATGATTGTTATTGGTGTTGGAAGTGTAAAAGTTTGACTTGTAAACATTTCTTATTGCTGAGTAAGACGTGGACGTTGACCGTTTTCTTCGTATCAAATGTTAGTTGTGACAGAGTGTGGTTGCTAGTGTGCTTTTGTCTGAGTTGTGATCGTCCAAGTGAATGAAAGGTCATTTCAAGAGTGTTACGTGGCATGACAGTCTCATTCAAACTTATCACTTATCGTATGATCTGTTGTGAATAGTTAGACTTTTCACTAAGACCCTAACAAAGTCCTCTGTTTGAGACTGTTCCCTGCTGTTGTATAAGGCGCATACGCTGCTCCCTGCTTGTCTGTGTAGTGGATACAGCAGTTTGTGTGAAGTGAGTGCAGCACAAAGCCATGCGTGCCAGGGCTTCAATCGCTGGCCTGTCCACCAACTGTGTGACCCAACAACCTTTGACCTTACAATCACCATATCGTACTTCCATCCTCTCGGGATCAACCCGGAGAGATGTCGCCTCCTTGACTAAGAAGCACTCTCTCCAACTCAAACCAAAATCAGGATATGACCTGGACCTTCTTGTGTGACGTTTCTAATTACCAACCTTTTGAGACCAACAGTGTTTCATGAATATCTGACTAGTCCCAATAGTGGACCATACTATTAGTGCATAGAAAGACTGAGGATTTGTTATTTGATGGATGTGGAGTAATAAATCAAATAAGACCTTTATAACGAAAGACACATCATCTTTTCACACACACACTTTTTTCCGTTGGAAGATATTTTTTCTGTTGAAAAACGATTTAAGATTTGGCCGGTTGTTATGCTTGTGCAATCACGCTAAAAGTCAATTTATCATGGAAAAATAACCAGTAAACATACTATTGCGCTATCATGAGCAATGTTAGTCATTTTGACTGTAGGCTACATTTATGTGCTTGTGACTTTTTCCTTGAAGACGATTGTGTGAATTTCACAAGTGACACAAACTAACATCGTTGATGTTATTCAAAGCGTTTATAATGATGCTGGGTAAAAGAGACTTGTATCCTTAACTTCAACCAAGCAGCGTTGCTTTGGTTATTCTTGTGGACATTGGATTTTCTGTTTGGCTTTGGGAGCCGAAGACTGAAAGAATAGACTTTGTTGAATACTCAACTGGGCTTTGTTTGCCTGATATAAAATCGTGAATGTGATCGTGTGAGCTAAACATTTCAAGGACAAGAATTCCATCACATGTTGTCAATAAAAATTTATGAGCATGAACATTGTGCGAAACATTTATGGAATAGCGCGCAACAGGTTGTTTTTAATCTTTATTCAAGAATTGATCTCATTGTGTCCCCAAACAACAAGCAGACAGGATTTTCTCAACCATTTCTGTGCATTTGCCCCTTGTGTGACATTTTTTACCCATGAGTTGACTAAACAGACATTTTGTAACTTAAAATAATGAAACCTTTGCATTTAATCAACTGGATGTAATTATGAAGCTGAACACAATAACGCCCTGGTGTGTGATCATTTGTTGAGTTACAATGGCCCACTTGCCATGAGCAGGAGCATGTGAAACATTGTGTGACACGGACAGACCTCCATGACCCAAGACTGCAGTATGCAGTCCTACCCAGGACTGGCACTGGCCACAGGGTGCAGTCCACACATCCAATTCCACGGCACACGACCTAGGCTTAGCCGCTGTGCCCATGCTGACTTTTAATTCCTCAGATGGAAACTCTACATTACTATGTTGTTAGTTTGTATGTTACATTAATATATATTATATTATATAATTGTACAATCTCTTATTTGTGTAACATTCTGATGTATTACATGTACGGTATACCAGATAAGTTTGACAAGTTTTACCTATGTACCGCCTGGAACGAAGGGGAGAGCCGTCCTACCAAATTTATGACACGAAGTCAGCCCATCGATGAAATGGAAACAAAACGTGAATGACCTGTTTTTTATGAGTGTGTCATTTATGTAAAAAAAGTGAATGAATGGATGAAAAGAGTTAAAAGAGTGCATGCAAGAAGTAGTCGTGGAAACCATGCTAGGCACCACCACCATTCACTTCACTGGCTGGGTGTGTTCACTGTACGTTTTATGACCAGACATTCCTTAACAGTTCCATTGTTTGTATGCAAATTTCATTTTGTCCATGCGTATGGAACACTGCTATGTCAATGCGTCCATGTGTGGTGGTTCCCTGTTGGTCTGGCCAAGGCTGCTACTACTACTAGTAAGGATGGTAGTTAGTAGGGCCTACTACCTAAAGGAAGAGGTGCCCTTGCCCTGGGCAAGATTTCAGATGAGAGCAGCAAAGGGATTGGTGGACACGCAGACATGGAAAACCCACGACCCAGCAGGGGAGGAAGAAACGCATGATGGTGGCGGTGAAGGTTAGAAGTGTCAACATGGCTATTGTGGTTTGGGTTTGAGTCCCAGGACCAATCGGATTAACTACATGGCTGTCGGCATTATCTGGTGTGATGGTGGTGGTAGCATGAGGTTTTCATGTTCATCTCCGTGAATGCATGAGTTTGTGATTTGTTGATTGTCTGACGTGAGCAATAATGTGATTGACTTGTCCTAGCCATAAAACTTGTGTGTTTTTTTTCTCTGTGTTTCTAATTCAATTCATTCAACTTGTATTTTATCATTGATGTCTTTTCATCCCTTTCACACGTTTGAGATGAGTAGAAGTTGACAATACAACACTCACTTTAAGTTTAACCCTTGTCCAACGAATAGAACAGACATTCTCAATGTAAACTGTTTTTTAAATAACTAGCAAGAGCAGGAAGGAAGATTCCTTCGTAAAAATATAAAAAACAATTTTTTTAATAAGTCAAGACTAGCAGTCCGATCTATGGTGACATGAGTGTGCCCTATGGCCAGTATGTAATGTTATACTGTCACGTTAAAGGACTTTCTTTGGCGGCTATAATAGAGAAGAAGCACATTTATTTTACACATGTTTTATGTCTGTTGAAATCATATAGTCACGTAGATCCACACAATGCTAGAAATTGATCACTGTGGGAGCATGAGACGCATGGGCATTGGTGTCCACAAACAGGATTGTAAACAAAACAAACAACCTAGATCTAATTAATATTGTTTGACTTCAACTCTTATTTCTTAATATGATGATGAGTTTGGCATCTTCACAATCACATCGTGCCACCTTTGTTGTACTGTTGCAGAAACTAATTTTGTAAACAAGGTTGACAGATTTATAGGCCTACCTTTACTCTTTACAGTCAAAGGGCATGCGATTTGCGCCATCAAGTGATCACTGTTTGCAAGCACGAGGACTTTCCTCGTAGGCCTTCTAATTCATGTCCACATTATTGCTGTTTGAAGACGCCTCTATACATGTACATCTTGGTACTGGTACAGTCTTGTGTCATCATTGTCTGGTTGTTTTCCTCTCTTGTTTTAAAATCACATACATGTATAATATGAAAGTTGTATACTTTTCCAATCAGCCATACGCTTTATGTAATTGTAATGAGATGAATGGTTGCTGTAGACATCGAATTGAAGAATGTTGTGTAAGAAGTTGTGTATGAAATGATTCGACATTCATTTTGGTGTGTGCGAAAGTTGAAGTTGACGGTTGGCAAGAACTTAAAATTTTACAATGTTGATCATTGTTACTCGTTGTCTTCATCATATGAACTATAACCATAGCTAGTTTTTTTTTAATCAATTTTAATTTATACTAAATAGTGATATGTTGTGTTTTGTTGTATTTTTTGTTGCCATTTATTATTAAACTTAAAGGTGTAAGACTGATCATGATGTGTGTGTGTGTGTGTGTGTGTGAGGTGAAATGAGAGCAAAAGTGTGTGCAAGACAGCAAAGTAAAGCTCCTTCTGACGTGCAACCATGGGTGATACTGATACCATTCTCTGACACACTCTCTGTTCTGTTTCTATTTCTAGAACTTTCTACACTTAGACCTACTTCTTGATTACTTCTCCTTCAACTACTTTTTTTTTATTACTATGGTTGTTGTTGTTATTGTTTACTTGTTTTATTTCCAGGCAGTTGATATTTTTACCCGTTACAACATTGCAATGATGTGTATACACACAAACATATAGCATACATTGTATCATGTTTTGTTACCACAAAATTATTCTGATGATAAAACTACAACTAACTACAAGTCACTCTGGTTAATGAAATTATGAAAAAAAAAGTTGTTTAACAATTAAAGATATTAAAAAAAAAAAGTGTTTGCAATATTTCTTGATTAATTTTTGTTAATGTTTTGTATTGATGGTGTACAACTTGTTAAAGGCTGTTACATTACTGTATAACTGAGTGTTTGTTGTACTTGTACTTGTACGGTGTACATGCAATCATCAAATACAGTAGAACATTACTATAGTTAAATAGTATAACTTTTAGCTCCAGAAGAACAATCACATTTAGACAAGTTCCGGCATTAGGTATACAAAAAAGGA
>JAUEKT010310436.1:0-10858 GCA_031762655.1 Doris verrucosa | reverse complement strand
GAGAGAGAGAGAGAGAGAGAGAGAGAGAGAGAGAGAGAGAAACAGACACACACACACAAAGGCAGGCAGATAGCAAATACAGACAAAGACAGAGACACACAGACAGACAGACAGAGATGGAAATCTACTTAAAAGAAAGACAAGAAATAAAAGTTTTATGTTTCGTTTGTAATTGTCATTTCCTTTTTCCCTCTGTGGATGTGGGTTATTTTGAGTTGTTGTTTCTTTTTTGTTCGTTTTTTGTTCTTTCTTATTAAGGAATACAGCGAAACTAAGGTGAGAAAATAATAAAAATATGCCAATTTGAGAAAATATGTAACAACACAATAAATTCAAACAAAATACACGCAGAACAAATCTTTCACTGGATCTTTGTACAAATGTGCACACTACGGGAGCTTTTAAAGGGAGATGACAGATCGTAGGCTGGAAGTGGGGAGGGTAATGGAGGGTGATGAGGTTGGGGAACTGGGCTGGGGAAGGACAGAGGAATTCTGTTCTGTGGACACTTCCTGGGAGGATCAGTATCAGTATCAGTGTTGGGAAAGAGGGTGAGAGATTGAGGAAAAAGAGAGGGAATAGGGGGATGGAATGAGGTGACGGATAGACAAACAGACAGACAGTTTAACTGTGGTATTGTTTTATCTTTTTAAGAAGGGGAAGTGTTGCTGGTGGAGAAGACAGACAGACAGTCATAGATAAAGGAACAGATATTTATATATATATATAAACAGACAATATACTGTAAAGCACGGTCAAGCATCTTGTGTGGATAACTAGGCACAATATAAATTCATTATTATTATAACAAAATGAAAGAAAGGGGATGCCTAACAAAACACATTAACTGGCTATGTCACAATAAAATGTTTCTATGATTATATTACAATACTTTTTCTTCTAAGCCTTGACAGACCCAAAAAGACGGGGCGTATCCCTGTTTCTGCAGCGTTAAGCAGAACAGATGATACAAGATCATCCCCTAGACAGGACGCTAGTAAATCGCAGGTTTTACTCCCAAGTCCTTGCTGGTACTCATTTACACCTGCGTCGAGTGAAGCGATTGGAGTAGATTTCCTTGCTCAAAGAAAATATACCATGGGTGTGGATGGGATTCTAACCCCGTAACTCTCGGTCAGCATTCTAACGCCCTAACCACTCAGGTACTATGCCTCCCATATGACCGATCAATATGTTCTTTCAGGCAAACATCAATGACTATGAGAACAATAGGCAGCCACAAATTGCAGATAGTCCTGACTTCGTTGATACTCACTCTTCCTAAGCACAGAGATTTGCTTCAAAGCTTTTGTGTCAGATGGATAGGTACCTAGTTTTTTAATGATAAAACACCATTGGGGTTTTTTGGGGTGAAAGTGTGATGGTATGGATTGGGAACAGTCCCATATTAAAAACCCTTAGGTAGCTGTGCCTGCAGGCCTGAACAGCGAATGACTCCTCAAAAGGTCCTAGCAACTCGCATAGTTCCTTTACTAACACAAATTGAAGATGTCTCTATCTTCCAAAAGGACAATGATCAGGGGATAACAGCTGTCATTTGTCCACAATTTCAGGATGAGAACATCATTACTATCCTGCATTATCCATCAAAACCACAATATCTATCACAGACGGCAAACTCATGGGATCTCTTGGGTCACCAGGTTAAATCAAGACAATCACTAACTGTATATCACCGAGAGGCTTTTACTCTTAATAAAACAATATTGACCAAGAAAGAACCTAACAATAAATAAATTCACTGAGGAGCAAATGCTGCATGTTTTGGAGGCTAAAAGAGGGCTTTGGTATTATTGACTTGAATGGAATCTAATTCAGTCTTGATTAAGCCATGTTTATAATGTAAAATTAATTTTAAAAAATTAATGACGAAATTCATCAAATCATACATTATTTTGCTAATAAATGGATGCTCTCTCTAAGTCAGTTTTCGTGTTTTTTGCTTTTTTATGATTAAGTTATAATCCTTGGAAAAGTGACACATTTTCAGTGAGGCGTCATCGATGACTGTCAGGCAACAATACGACAGAGTAAAGTTTACGGCTAGTGGCACATAGTCATTGCCACGCTGTAGTCAAAATCTGGTGAATTTAGAATCTGCACTGTTTATCAAATCAATTTGTATTCAGTTTCTCAATATGTAATCATCTTGGAGTGAATTATCACAGGGACCAGTAACATGTAAGAAAAGTGTCAAAATGAAAGAAATCGTATTCTACAAACAAACAAACATTGGATCAAGACTAAGCCAGCAGCCCTTTCTAGGAGTTTTTTCAAGTAATTATCTGATTTTATATTAAAAAAACTGTAACATATGGAAAAATATGCTCACCATCTGGAAAAAGGTAGTTCAGCAAAGGCAGTTTAGAAGAATGCTTGCGCCACAATCTCAAAACATAATCCTCCCATCGAACCATTTTACCCAAGACAAGCATAAGCGGTATCGTTGGAAGGCCAATGAGGAGAAACAAGGGATCAGCTTGTTCCATGACATTTAGGCCTTCTTTATGACCAAGGACCTTAAAAAGACAATAAAAAACAGTAAGTTTTTTAACAATTGAAGAGAAAATTTCAAAAGATTGTGCATGGAACAACGGAATGATAACCTCCTCTGTAGTGTCTAATTTCAATATTCTTTTCGTCATTCAAAAAGAAAATAATAATTGACAAAAAGAGTGTTAAGAAATTGATTTTTACTTTGTAAGAGGGACAGAAAGGAAAATCATTAAGTCTAGAAGACTTTATTAAGTCTAGAAGATCTTATGAAATAAGTGAACTTTAAAGGCCATAGTAATTCGTCAACTCGTCTTCTTAGCTTCCATTTCTTTACAAATAGTTTAATGGATTTGAAATTTCATTTATACTTCTTTACTTGAGGAGTTTAATATTAATATTAATTTATGTTTATTTAACTGTATTGTGTAAGCACATAAATCTTAAAAAGTTAGAGCGATACATCCCAATATATTGATATTCTCTGTAGCCTCATTTGTTTATAATCACTGGTTAGCCAACTCTTACTTATTTACCCGATGCTCAAATTTAAAGAGCATTTGAATCTGAATCTGAAAAAATTGCCAAATTGAACTCTAAATTGATTATCATTACTCGAGGATTGAGGGTTCGATTTTGCAAAATGCTCCAATATTCTAGTTTTGGATTGGTTAATATATGCTCTGATATGACAAAATTGTCAAACAGTTCATTCCATTCTGTAATAATACGGGGTGTGAAAGAAAACTTGATGGTGTAAGATAAGGTTTGTCTTGTTAATTGTTGTTTGTTTTTATGTCAAGGTCTTCTGATTTTATTGCAATATATTATGTGTTCCAAAGCAACAATTTTTTACCAAAACTGTTAATTGATTTGAGAATGCAGTCAAAAGAATTGTTGACTGTGAATTTGATGCCCGAGATACAATACTCATTATAAAGCATAATAACAAAATTACCTGCATCACTGTAACAGCCCCGTAAGTGACCATTGTCCAGTAGACTGTACCAATAAATATACCACCAGCAACAAAAGGACACATCTTGTAGATAACTTTGTCAATGATGTCCATCACATAAACCACTGGGCCTGTCAAATGAATTTCAAATTAATTCTGTGATGAA
Source organism: Doris verrucosa (assembly GCA_031762655.1). Lineage (NCBI taxonomy): Eukaryota > Metazoa > Mollusca > Gastropoda > Nudibranchia > Dorididae > Doris > Doris verrucosa. The sequence goes on along the minus strand of JAUEKT010310436.1, from coordinate 7,220 downwards.
TCATACATTGTTAGCTGTTTGACATCAGACTCCTGTTAGTTTGTATTGCTAATAAATACCAATAAAACATAGAGGCACAGTGGCTGTGTGGCTAGGGCATCTGACTGCCGATCAACAGTAACTAGGTTCAAGCCTCATCCATGATCATCGTTTCTTTGAACAAGAAAATAATTGAGTATACTGCTATAGGTAAAGAGTTAGCAGGCAGCTCTACTCAATAATCCCTATGAGCTTGCACTTGTGCAGGATACGAATTGCGAATCCATGTTCTTCTTTAGAGGTACAGTGGCTGAGAAGTTGAAGCGTTACACTACTGACAGAAATGTATCAGGTTCAATTCACATCACAACTATCATGTACTTTCTCTGAGTAGACATTAACTGCAACTGCTTCACCCCACTCAGGGGTAATTGAGGACCCAAGTATAGGCATAGAACAATCTTGTCAGAATGCTAGTACGATACACCTTACAGGTAGCTCTTTTGTACACTCCCAAGGGTGTTGCAAAGGACTTTGAAATAAAATCGCCGCTGATTGCATAAATTATCGTAAGCGACAAGCAGATTTTTTTAGAAATGAAGCATCAAAAATTTTTTGTCATTTTGAATTGATACAAATTTCCTTATCGCCGCTGCCAATCTAAGAAACTACAAGGAGTATCAGCATGCCAGTTGGAGTAAAGAAAATATGGTGGCATTGAAACAGTTCTATGATCTTAACTAGATTCTACGCAAAGCATCGTTTAAATAGTTTGTGAAATCATCAACAAATGACCTGCTGGGGGTTAAATGATGTACAGTCTGTGAGCCTGCACCTGTGTAGGAATATTGATTATAAATCCATTTTTATCTTCAAAAGTTCTTATGGGATCCTTTCTTTAACACATTATAACCTTTTCCATTCTACAAGTAGATAAGCTCTACAAAACTATCAAATTCATAGTTTTTTACATATCAAGATTTGCAAAAATATAATATTTCAGCTTTTGCAACAGCAAATTCATATAAAAATATACCGGTAAGTCAAATAGCTTAGTTTTTGATGCATTAATCTACCAAGTCTATACAAATCTCAATGCCCTTTTTTTTAAGAAAAGACACCCAGGCAAACATTCTATTTTCTAGGCATAAAGCCTGTAAAAGACTAGCATCCTCATGATGACTATCCTTGTGATGAATATTATCACTTGTTCGGCTTCATGGTACTCAATAGAGAGCAATGTCCTTTGATTGATTTTCACCCTCAAAGTTGTTCAAAATTGAGAAGATAGGAACCATTAGCATGAGACCTACCTAGCTTGGGAAAAATAATGAGGTACTCTGTATTGCATTGTGGACAGGCAACTTTCACAGTACTGTTGCCTTTTTGTTTTTCATCCACCCATCTTTGTAAGCAAGTCTGGTGGACCCATTTTGTGGTACCTTTACAGCGACATGGGCGCACCCATGATGCTGACCGGTCGTCTTCCTCTGTGGCAAAGCAAACCCAACAGGATCGCCTGTAAACAAACAACAAATGTGTAAAACAATGTAAAAGACATAATAGTATTATGGAGTATGAACCATATATGACCGAATGAGTACTGTAGCTTTCAAAGGAAGTGGAATGTATAGTTCTGTAACAATTAATGAAAATAAAGTTACTTCAGTATGCTCAATCAAATACAATACCAACAATAAAATTTGAGGTACAGATAAAGCCCTTGTCAGCAAACAAGAACCTCTCCTCGCTGTCATCAAAAGAAAGAAGATGGGCCCCATCAAGGTTTATGTTATTCATGCCCGGTACTGAGAAGATAGTAATGGCCACCTTATCTTCTTATCCCTTTCTTCTTCGTTTTCATTGCTTGGTGTGTGGTCTTCTTAATTACCACACTACTTCAAGAACTGCATTTTGATATGAGATGTGATGAAATATGATTGCCATGAAAGTTGAGTTGTTGTTTTTTTTAGAAAAGTGAAACACTTTGAAGTTTATGTAGAAAACATTTTTATTATTACCAGACTTGTTCCCTAACCCTATAAAACTAAAGCTAGTCAAATGCTACTTTGTCTTTTCCATCTCCATACGCTTATAATAGATATATCCTGGATACACAAACCCTTGTTTTGATCACCTCATTAAATTGGACAATACCACAGCTTATTCAGCCCTTTCTAAGGATTAATTTCCACTAATAACAAGAGAAAATTGGTGAGAAATAAGGCATTTTTGCTGACTACAATGGCCACATAGGTGAAATTCCAAATTTTAAAACGGCCACATAGAAGTCTATTTAAAGTGAAAAAATTATGTTTCGCATCATAAACGGCCAAAAGGCGAAACGAACATAGCCATCACACTCATAGCCAGGTCACTGTCAAATTCAGTTTTCTAGCAAGAAAAAATAGGTTGTAAATAACTTGTGCTCAGGCTAGCCCTGGTTATCAATATCATCATCCCATTTCAGTGATCTGATCATTAATTCTAAGCAATATTTTCTGTATCTTCTTCACAGCAGTTTCAATCAATAATGACTATAACAACAATTGGTATAAATTTATAAATAAGTACCCAAGACACAATGTACACTGTGCTACTAAAATGCCAGTAACATAGTCCAACAGAGTTTTTAATTTTCTTCATTTCTTATAAATTGCTGGACTAGAACTATAGATGTAACTTGAAAATCATGGGACAAGATTTCTTCTGCTATTTTATAATTGTTGATTGGAGTATTGAGATTCATATTTGTTTCATCAAAATTGAATTTGAGACATTTATAAAGACGACACAGAAAAATAACTTGAAGGATAATTTTCGCAAATTTTCAAAATTTCTGTATCTTCATTGTTTCTGGACCAAATCTCTACATTTTGGTATCGTTTGAAGATTAAAATAAAAAGCAATTCACACCAAAAAAATGACTGAAATACAAATCTTTAATCTTGTGCTAAAAAGCTTGTTTAAGTATTAGCATTTAAATAATCTAAATCCATTTTCATAATCCTGATGAAAGACTGCCTCTGGCAGGTCAGCGAGTTTGATCTCTGTGGATATCTGATGCAGACGGTGAGTGCCATGGAGAAGCCTGTGCCATGAAAATAATTCCTGCTTATCTATTGGGTCATCCAATACTGTCAACTACAAAATCATGAAATTAATGGTTCAGTCAATAAACATGTCAATGAATGAATTCTATAAATAAATAAAACAATTTCAGTCCAAGTCCCATCAGAGTCGGTTGAATGTCTGTTTCCAAATCGCTGGTATTTAAATGCAAACCAATTTCATTATTTCTGGTCGATTTCCTAGTTTTTTATATCATTATCCTTGTCTTTTTAAACCGAAACCAATCAATGTATTCCAGCCTACAATTTCTACAATTTTTTTAATAATTTCCTATAATTTTCCCGGCTGGATCATTCATTCAACCCTGTGGTCCTTGTGATACAATGACTACACACATGGCCCTTCTGACGCAAGCTTTATATGTGCCTGAAGTGTCCCTTTCCTATTTTCTAATTGGCTGACCGTTTTAGTAAGTGTAGTAAACCTAAAGGGGGAGTCCTTGAGAGAAAAACGAGCAAAGACTAAGATGACAATTGGCACAAAGTTAAGAATAACCTCATAGACATTCCTTTACCTGAACCATTTCCGACAGTGCGCCCGACCAAAACCCAGGCTGGATACCCAATACCCTACTCCTGGACTAATGTCTTCAAGCATAGTTTTTAAACAGCGGTGCATGCCTGTAGAACAAGATCCCATTTTCTACAAGAAAATTACCCTCCCTTCCTATGTAGAAATAGATCAACATATTGACCCTAAGAGAGACAAAATACCAAAATTTAAATTAAATACAGGACACAGAATTTAACACTAGGCTTAGGCCATATTCAAAATTAACCGTTAGTTTTGCTGAATCCTGAATATAGAACTAGAAGTGAGATAATGAACGAAAGACAAAAAGATGGCAAAGAAAGGAAGGAAATTGTATCCTTTCTACCTAATCATTGACATGTCCTTAATGAACTGTATTAGCCGATCACATTGAGCGTTTCACTGACAGTAAACGCATTACATATTGTTGGCAGTGCTGTGGTTCTCATTGACAGTAAACGGCATAAGCAGTTTATAGCCTTCCAGGATTAACTTATGAAACACTAGCGTGCCCGAAAGTGTGTTGATTCCTGGCACAAGGTTATCAACACACTACACAGTTGAGTTAGGTGGCAGTATAAGCCATTGTAATTTGTCTTGTACTGAAGCACATTTCAACCAAATGGTCTCACCAAAGCCAAGAATCAAATACTAGGATGGTTCCATTCATTTCAATTTCACTAGGCAGAGATGCTAACTACAGAGGAGTCAAAAGAGGGACAACTGTGGAGATTTGGAGAGACAAGTGAAGAAAAAAAAGGGACATATTTTACCAACCTTTACTAAACTAGAGCTTTAACTTTTGTCCATCATAGCAAATGATGAAAACAAATAGTAACGCCCAACAAATATAGAACTTAGTTAATAAAGCGTAAATTCTTCGGGAGCATTTTATTGAACTCCGTGAATTTGGGGGGAAATAAATGGGAGAAGTAAGGCTGATGACAGACTAAATGGAGGGACAACGGACATTTGGACGGACAAATGCTGTTTTTAGGGACTGTCCAAAAGAGGGACAGTTGGCATCTCTGACTAGGGGACAACTAAGAATAAAGATCAATTTACACATTTAATGCAAACACATTCACATTGTCTCGTCGATTGCATTGCTAAACACCTCACAATACATCATTCCATGTTCACACCCCCTTTGATACAATCACATGAACTTGCCCACTACAGATCATCCCACTTTTTATAATGGGTGTGAACAACGTGTGAAAGTTTAATTTCAAGCCATGAGAATAATTATTCATAAGAAACTTAAGGCAAAAGAAAGACAAATGATTTCTTTTCAAGTAGACCAGACCAAACCGAAACACATGGTCTTTTTAAAGCAAGCTTATTTATTCATATAAGCCTAAAGCAATCCCTTTCCTTTCGTCTGGTTGGCTGACCAATCAGAGAACACTGTTTTGAGTAAGGGTAGTAGGCCAGGGCACTGCTTGCCTTCTGTGTTATATGAGCCTAAGCAATCAAGCGGGTGTGCTCACCATGCACGAGCGCTCACTTGTTTGATGATTTTTAACATGAAACACGCACATAAGCAGACGAGCAGTGATTGGAATCACACTGTGACCACGAGCAGGTGTTGATAACAGTGTGGGGTTGCCAGACGATTATTTTTGTCTTCGGCGCATATTTTTTCATGTACAGAGCCAAATCAGACAGTTTGGTACCAAATAAATAAATTCTTCTTCATAAGTTACAAAATGCGTATCTAAATGCAGTTTATCATAAGCTTAATTTATAAACGCTATAAGAGAACACAACTACGTGAAAAAGAGATATTGGTTAAGAAAGTGCCAAAGAGTCCCAAAAGATTTCGAAGGTTTGTTTGAAAAGGGCCAATTTCTCGAAATTTGGTCCCGAAAAGGGCAGATATGGCAACTCTGCTCAGGAACAGCCAGCCTTGTTAGGAAGAAGTGGCGGAAGGAGTGGAGTGTGCAAGGGTTGGGGGAAAGCCGTGGCTGAACACGGTGGCAGTCTTCTTTGATGTCTGAAACTGTTGGTCGCCAACCGTCTACTGAGATAGTGATGACATGTGGGTCAGGGTGGGGAGGGGAGCATTGTCAAAGTGACAGAGCAGTGTTTGGGTCACTGTAGGTGACATACACACACATCCATACACACACACCACACATGGTTATGTGATCAAGGTATCGGACAGGCGAGCAGTGTACCGAGCAGTGTTCTTGGGAAGGTATCAAATTTCCAATTTGACTTTCAGTTTCGCATTACATGTCATTGAATCAAAATCAGAGATTGTAGTTGGGTAATGAATTTGCTCGATATCTTGATCACCATTTGACTGTACGAGACACTGAGCAGAAGCTGACGCTCAATAGTGATCAAGTAAAAACCTGATCATTTCCCAGGAGGCCTAAAGGGTAGAAAGATAACAAATGGAAGACAAGCACAAAAGGCAAAGAAAAGGAGGAATTTTTAACCCTCCATCAATCCATCTTTCCTTAGTTATATATATATATGTGCAGTCAGTTGCGCTCAGAGATGCATTGAAACTTTTAAAAACTGCTTTGTCGCACCTCTAGAATTGAAACACAGTCAAGGTTTGCTTTTTCTTTAATAAAAAATTTGGTAGTGGCTATTACAACTCTATGCCACTTAGGCTGTATTTACGGCACTCACAAAGTGATGACATAATACACACGATTGGCTTACAGTCCTGTGCCGTAACAATTAGCCTACGATAGGCCAGTGCCAGACTGGTGACAGTGTGTTTGTTATGGTGAACCGTAACTTTAACTATCTTAACGGCGATCACAAAGTGGTGGAGATTACACTAAGAATCAGCTTACTACAATTTGTCCAGACTCTATCAGCCCTTTCCCCTCCCTGATTCTCTCCCTCCACTCCTGTCTGTCTATCTTTTCTCTAAATACCTGTTTTCCTTCTCCACCCCCTCTTTCTGTCTCTGTTTCTGTGTCCTCTTGGTAATGGCTATTCTTACGGCGTTCCATAATAATAGTCACTCAGGCTATTTACGGCCTGCATATACAGTATCACAAATACTCAATAGTCATTGATAGTATAGATCTATATATATATCTAGTTTCCATCAATTATGAAGCCAAGGGCAATGAATAAGATGAATGAAATGAATGAGCAAGGAAACCTATATAAATATTGGCTAGAAGTCTACCGTAAGGTAGGCAGAATGGACATGGAATGCACAGCAAAGAAATCAAGTACGAACAAAACATAAATGGTTGTTGCACTGAAAATAGCAATTTTATTGAACTCAGACATTTATTTCTTTGCTTTGGGAAAGCCTTTGTGAATTCCTTCACTTGTTTCATATCATATCTAGTATCCTACACAATGCACAAAATGGAAACTGAAAGATTCACCAACATGCCAACGATACAATAATGGATCAGAAACAACTGACCATAATAGTCCTTCAATGCCCAGTGACGAAACTGGAAGGTGGCCTCTCAACAGTGCATGAAGCAAATGATAATCTCACATAGATTGCTAGAGACTGAACCCGGAGGTGTAGCCATACGATACTATATCTAGTAGTGTCACTGTCTTTGCCTTTGCAGCCCTAGTAT
>JAUEKT010310325.1:0-10870 GCA_031762655.1 Doris verrucosa | reverse complement strand
TCGCCTTGTGATTAAGCCGCAGGACCCTGTAATTAGTGAGCCACCTGAGGCTTGTAACGCTAGCGTTGACGGACACCATTTCAAGGGCGCAAAAGCACTCAAAACGACCCAGGTCCTTAAACAGACAGACAGACAGAGTGACGATCTATTTTTTTTTTTTCAAAGCAGGTGAAATTGCTTGAAAATGAAGCTAAATATTATATGAAAACAATTCATACCTAAGGATATCTCAGTTACAATAAAATTGTTGTTAAGATTTGAAGGTAGTTCACCTTAGCAGTTGAAGAAGTTTGTTTCAACGTGATCAAAACATAAAATTATAAGATTGGATATTTGTATAGAATAAGTTTCTTTAAATCCTTGCTGCCATGAAGATTAAAGATTATGTTCAATTCATATACATATACTTACATTCTATACACTTCTAAATTGAAGTTCATCGTTGAAACTTACGTTTCCTCATCGTTTAAACAACTGTATAAAAATATATAACGGTAATGATTTCACCAATAAGAATAATTTGTGTACTCAAATGCCCTGACTGCTTTCTGTCCCTTTATCACCAGCTTCCTCCAACCCTCACCCCCAATCCCAACAGACGTATCATTGAACAGTACAAACGGGCTTTGTTTGCTCCCAGTACCTCCTCCATGAACCTCAAAGGGGAAATGAAAAGAGTAAGTTTACCCATTATTTTTTGTGTTGGTATTAATTTTGTGAGAGTTTGAAATCTCATTAAATTTGAGGGAAAATTTCAAATCATCCGATATCTTTTTCAAGTTTTAATCCTATCAATATTTAGAAACTTTTTGATTCCCTCCAGAGTATGTCTTAGTTCAGCTTCTTAGTGGCTTTGAACCACCCGTTTAAAATGTCCTTTCCAGTGTACTGCTGGGGTGTCAGAAAAGTGTATCTGTATAATACCTACATAAAAGAATTTCCTTCATGGATCAATAAAGCCATTTTATCTTATCTTATCATATCTTTTGTCTTATCTTATCATACCTTATTTTATCTTATCTTATCTAGTTATTGTATCTGCCCATGAATGGCAGCCACCACTCCTCAAATTCCTGAAGATTCTGACATATTTTTATGGGGGCTATATAGGAATGTACATTGTCTTTATCTTCTTGTTGTTGATTTGCCTTTTCAGTTGGCGCAGGGATCTCAGGATATCATCGACCTTGATCTTGGGCCTCCAGAAATTGTCAAGAGAAGTTCCGCTTCCTCAGAATTGGATATTCCCATCAACCCTGATAAACCATGTGAGTCTTTTTCATCTTCATCACTGTGTTTATCATCGTCATTGCCTTTTCAGTCCATGCCGTGGTGAAAGCAGTGAGGAGCAGGTCTCATCCATGGCATGTCTTGCTAAGGCTTCGCTCAAAATTATTCCTTTATATGCGACTCGTAGATTTTCTTCTATTAGATTTTCCTAGGGCAGCTCATGGCTCAACCATAATCTTCTATCCAAAAAATGGTTGTCAGAGAGGCATGATTCTATTTTGCTAATTTTATTAATTTCCTTTTAGTGCAAGTCAAAGTGAATGAACTTCTCATGGTGGAAAGATAGAAACATTTATAAGTCTTTCTTCTTTTTTTAAAAAAAAACAACCCAAAAAAACAGCAGCTGTCATAAACATGGTGTCAAATTTTGTTTTGGGTTGTTCTTTTTAAAATTATTTATATTTGCCATACCATAGTTATAATTACCATTGATTGACACCTCTTATATGTATATATACATTTTTTTTCCTGCACCTAGCCACTCCCTTCTATGACCCAGACTATAAAGCCGTGGGCATCAGCTACGAATACCTTCACAGCATTTTGGAAACGGCCCTGGAGGAGAGTGGATACTACAAAGTTTGAGATTAGCCATGGCATCTATGCATCACCCACATACAACTTCCAAAATGTCACATTGAATACGACAGGAAGAGAAGTACACTGAAAAGGCAGTCAGCATTGAGAGATGATCAATGACAGGTATCAGGAAGAGCTCATTGGCTTTCTTCAGAATATTGGTCTTAGCTGATTGGACGCAAGCAAGAAGCAAGGAAAGCGTGACATGTTAAAGCAAGTGTTTGATAACTGAGCTGTCAATTTTCCTTGTTGAAAAAGTATGACAGTGTAACCCATGATTTGTTGTCTCAGTATATTCTTCTCTATGAAAGCTAAATTTGGTGCCCATAATAAAACAGCAGATGATCTTATTTATATTTTTAATTCCACCTAACACCTTATATAAATCACAGTATTCCTTACATAAAATATCTTTTTCGTTTTGTCAGCCTGCCTTCCTGTGATAAAACACCATTTCCGGGCACAAAATCTTATCTTTCTAATGGGCCGCATCCCTCTTGCCTTTGGGGCCATCTTCCATTTGTTATCTTTTTTTTGAGCATTTCTTAGTTATGAAGGTCTTTGATTGGCCTATGAACAACTGTAAGATCATTGATTAGTAGATAAAAAACAACCAGAAGGCACTATGTTGTTGTCATCAGATTTCCGTTACATTCTTGTATAATGTTTTTTTTATCCTCCTGGGAAATATTCTCTATTTTTAAGGTTGTTTTTCAAGTCAATTAGAATATCACTAGCTGTCATCTTTTTCAATCTGAATATGGTTTCTCCTGTACCACTAACGTAAATGTCATTTCAAATTGCTTCCATAGGGGTTTGTTCTTGGGTTCTTGGTGCTCGTTGTTCTGCCTGTGTTGTATGTGTATAAATTTTACTCATGTTTTGTAAAGACTAGTCTATAGCTACATTACAGAGCTCATGAAGCCAGTGATTCCATTGTACTTAATACTAGTATCATTTTGTGATGCAACCTTTCGCTCGAGTCACATCTTTTGGAGTTACACCAGATGGAACATTGGCTGGACCAGGTTGTACAATTATGACATTCAGATATTTAAAGAAGACGATACTTCTAAAACAGCAAATGTCCCAGCTGATATTTGCTTTGTAATTATGTTTTAAATGAGTTCCACTCATAACTTGTTTGAATTATATTATGTTTATGTCACAATGCTTTACAAAGGAAGTTTACCAGCTTTGCTTGTAACTTCTTTGCCCAATTGGATTATTTTCCGAGTACAGAAATGGAATGGAGGTATTTAGTACAATATTAACTTGTTTCATTGTTCCTTTTAGTTCTATATTGCCAAAAACACCAATGAAATCTGTGATTACAATAATGTTTACCAGGTCAGTACGACCCAAAGTGTTAACTGAGGTTCAATGCAGAAATATTAATATATTCTCTCTCTTTCCCTGTCTTGTAATACATAACAAATCTAAGCGCAAATATACCATTATACGTTTTTATTTTATCATACACTAAAGGGCAGGAATATTGTAAATAATAATTTAACATTTTAAATGCCTAAGCTTGGCTTGGCATCACCATGAAGATTACGGGTAATGTCCACGTCAGCTGCATGCCCGCTTATGGCCAATCCAGCCAATCCAAGTCAGGCATGTTCTCAAGCATCGTCAAATGCAGTGGTCACTGTCTAAATGCCTCATACCATAATAAACTTTTCATTTTATTGCCATGATAAATTCAGTGAGACTGTCGGGTTGTTGTTGGGTTGGTTTTTTTGACAATGAAAATTGCCCCTTTAAAGGCCTGTTTTGAAATAACGTTTTCTCCAAAATGCCTGTTCTCAACTCTAAGCACTTTAAATCATCTTCTTTTGAGGACAAAATTTGCTTCTTTTTTTATTCCATCTTCACAAAATCGAGTGTTAAAAAAAATGCATTCAAACTTTATGAGGACCTTTCTTAGCAGGCTGATAGATCTCTGTGAATATGATTTTTTTTTTACATTTTAGTGAAAAATAAGTCAACGGTTGGTCATGAGGAGGTAGCAGGTTTGTTGAACTTTTGCTTCACACAACTATGTCTAAATTTGAGGGCATCACAATGTTTATTTTCTTCCTTAAAAGCGGACATTTATTCAGTAACCACTGTATTTATACTGATGAGTTCATGGTCTTGTTTTTTTTTTAATACAAAACATTTTCCTAAATCCTCATTACAAAACAATTGAACACTTTGTTGGATAGATGAAACATGGTTACTATAGAAGGGACAATACATTTTAAGGGATGATGACGTTTTCAACACCCAACTCTTGATAAACTAAGTTTTCCTGACACGTAAAGGTAATGGAGAGCTGTTGCTCAATTTGCATTCATTGAAGACGTTTATTAAGATATGTGTTGCAATTTTACTGGTATGAACATTAAAATAATGATTAAGATGTGTAAATGAATTGTGTATTTATTCATAACTTTATTTGGCTGTGGTTTTGCATTGAAGTCACTGAAGCATTCATTTAACTGTAATTATAAAACTTCTTAAAGCGGGCTTTAAGATACTATTTATCATGTCTGGCAGAACGGTTCGATTTCTGCACTGCTGTGATCTTAGATATTGAATAGACTTGTGAACTAATTTATTTACAGATTTATTCAATATTTTGCCAAATCGTCATACATTTGTTTATATTCATAGCGTTCAAGCCAAGAAAATTAAATGTTTGAGAAAATCGTCAAGGAAATTTATTGTGAAACTTTCACACAATTTTGCAATTTTTGCTATATATTTATTACGATCCTACTCCGAGAGTGGTGTGAATTTAAAATTATTATTCAGCACTAGTCATCTGGTGTACGGTAAATGAAAAAAGACTCGCAGTACCTTTTTTCAGACTGCTGTCAACAACATTAATACTGGAAGAGAATCATTCGCCTCATAAGGTAAAGTCTTCAGTATAAGCACTTCTGCTTGTTTCTATTTTTATCAGTCGTTGTTGATTCTCTGTTCAATAAACAATAGGATGATACTTGTTTTGTTTTTGCTACTTAAATTCTAAAGCATTTGCCTTGATGCATATGAATTGATAAAAAAATTTCCTTCCTCCTCTTGATCCTCAATTAAATCAAGGAAAATTATTTAATGGTGAAAGGGTCATTATTATTCTTGTAAGTAAAGAAAATCTAAATTTTTATGATAATATTGATGATGAGTGATGTTATTGTTACATGTTCTGTTATGTTCCTTTTAATTTTCCATCTTTAGTCTCTTCACAAAGTTTTTAAAAGCTGTGAAAATAAATTTTCTTTGCATATCCTTTTAACAGAATACCACGATCATTGAACATTTGAATATTATTCTTATCGGATTACCTGAAAACAATATATTATTTTCTGTGAAGTTACTGAAACGGAAGGCTTTAATTAGCAGTCATATAAATGGTAATTATGCTTTGCATTTCCCTCAATTGAATGCTAGATTACGTTTTTAAATGTATTTTACCTCTAGAGTACTAAATGTCAGACTAGCCTCTGGACTTTGAGGGAGCATTGTTGAAATGAAGAAAAAAGTTGATGAAGAATTTATTCTTTCTGACAACAATGCACCCTCAGTGGGTTTTGATAGGCAAGCTTGTACAGTAGCGGTACTATTAATTGTAGAAAGGCTTAGACTTTATGCCGCAAGGGGATACAAATTCTTTTTTTACTTAAAAATCTCTTGATATAAAGAGACATAAAAAAAGAATTTTGGTATGGGTTGTTTTTAGTCGTCTATGGAACCTTTCCTAATTATTTTTATCAACCCAAAACCTTTTGTACTCTTCCTGTTCAACCTTCGTGACTTGATCAAAGTCAATTTGATTTTCTGCTTTGATTCCTTTCAAGACATTTTGGGAGACAATTTCCTCCTTATCCCTCGTTCGTTCACCCTTGCCTTGGTCATGTGACCTTTAAGTCCCTGTTGAGTTGTGTAGATAATGAAAATCTAACCCATTTCTGTGTCGGATGACTTGAGTCAAATATTTCCCAGCTGTCTTTGGCAATATCTCTTCTTTTTTAATTATATTTTCGCAACTACAACTTTTTCTTCTTGCCATACACCCTTTATCTCAAATTGTAGGCAAAAAATGTTCATGGCAGTCGAAAAAAAGAAAAAGAAAAACAACTTTTCACAAAGTTGTCTTTCCCTATGAATGGTAAAAAAAAACAACCTCACCAAACCCTTACTCTTGGACCATTGTCTTTTACTTTAGGATGTCTTTCATAACACTAATCTTTTGCTACTCAAGCGGATATGCAGAGATCAAATCATTTCATTGAATTTTTTGGAAAGGAAAACAACACAATGTCTAATTGGGATAGAAACATGATTAGTTTAGTGGTTCAAGTTGAGCCTTCCGAGCTAGCTTGAAAAACAAGAAATAGATATCAATTTTATTATTTTCAAAGCATATATGCATGCAGTGGAGTTAAGTAACCCTCCTGATACTTGTTCCAAAATTTGGATTAATGCTTCAACTTTGTGTTTCAGTTCTATCGTTATGTTTCCTTTCTGTGTGTGCCATCCTCTCCTTCAACACAATGTCATTTCTCCAATAAGTCTATGAATTTTATTACAGTATATTTAAATCACATTTCATGGAATTTAAGGATGCTCATCAAATAGGATGTTATATGTACACATTCCAGTGAAAGCCGTATTTTGTTGTGACAATGCTTATGCTCCAGAGTGATAATTTTTATATGATATATTAGTGAGACTAATGTTGTACTAGCTGTTGTGTTCACATTCCAACTAAAAGTGTTTTTCCATTTTATTCGGAAATGCCACCGTCCTCTCAAATGAGATTTGTACATTCCAGTCTACAAGTTTGATATCCTTTTCCCTTGTCTATACATAATTGGGCTGTAATTAATACAAATTATTTATTGAATACAAAAGGTTTGTGCTATTTTTGAGACTTTTCTCAAAACTTTGTACCAGAGGTCACAGTATTGTTTCTTTGAAATGTTCTCCATTTATATTTTTTTGTTTTGTTTTTGGTTTTGTTTGAGTGAGAGCTCTTCTTTGATTCTGTAGTTTTTAAAGTACAAGGACTTCATACTTATCTTTTTGTCGAAATCCTCATTTTGTTACATTTTGCAATAAAAGTGTCTTTGTTGATAGGACAAGGTTAAGTTTTGTCTAGTTTGTCCATTGGGCTCAGCAACTTCACATGACTCAAGTAAGGGGAAACAACCCTGAAAGGGCTTTGAATCAGCATTTTGCTCAAACAATGCCGTCCCCAGACTCAAAATATACTGCTTTTAAGTTTGCATTATCCTTCAGGTTTTTTAAGCCTAGTTTGTATTCAATTTTCTTTAATTAATTAATGCATTAAATGTATTTCAAAGAGATACAGATTGAATAAGTCTAGTTGTATTTGTCCAGAATATTTTTTATTTCCATCCATTCATTTCCCGTCCAAGGAGTCATTCTTTTTATATTTCCAGTATATTGACAAATTGATTATACTATTTATTGTGAATAAAATATCCGTCCACTCAGCATTTGTACTTTGACTCAATGTTACTTTAGTATTGTAGGTGCAAATGTTTGCCTATTATTTATCATAATGATGCGTTAGTGAGAATCTGTTGATGAAATATGTGCTGAATGGTCAGAAAATAAAGAAAACCTGATTAGTATATTAATTCAACGGTTTGAAAGATTTAAGAATTGTTTATGTTTTGCTTTTGTTGTTTGTTTTTCAGCACATGGAATTTCCCTAGAATTAAAACTTTTGTAGTTCTTAAATTTGTTAAGTTTCTGTCAGTCAAAAGTTAGGAAGAGAGTTTAACATTTGAATCCTTTTCAGATCATCATGACACGGTTTCTATAACGTTTCACACTTCAAAGTATTTGGGATGAATTCATATCAGATGAACAATAAAAAACTGAGATGAAAACGGATTGCCTTCTTACTTAGCGCAATTCATTTTCTTGTAGTTACTGCACCCAAGAAAACTCTCTAAGCTGTGAGAATAACAAAGTTGTATCCTTTATTTCATGTCACAGAGAACATGTTTAATAGAAGAACTATGAATCCATGTTTGTTTTAATGATGTGAGATTTCTTTGAAATCAACTGTAAAATTGAATTGTTTAACTTGGTTCTATTTAAGTTTGGAAATTTTTGCTAAAATTCTATGTGATTCTATTGTCTTTGCGTAAAATGATGATGATGATGTACGTAAGCATTCATGTTATTGTTGTGTGCATATTGTACAAGTGTCAGCTTTCAAATGATAGAATTGCAATGAAAAGAATGTTCTTCTGATGAGATGACTATGAATGAATCAGGTTTTATTTCCATTAAATAATAAATTACAAGCTACCTATTAGATCTTGACTGTTTTTATTTTGATGAAGGATGTTTGGAGACTTAACTGTGGATGACTTTCTGCTTCCTTTGCAGGCTTTTTTTTTTTGTAAGACGGGTGTTTGTAGGCGTTGCTGGCAGGTTTCACTTCTTCCTTTTACTGTCTTTTCTCAGGTGGTGGGCAGGTGCTGCAACTTTCTTCGCTTTTTTCAATATTATTTTATCTTGGCCTTTCCTTTGAATTCACCTTTAGATGACCACAAATGATTGATGGAGTAGGCTTTAAATAAACAAACAAACAAATAGACAAACAAATAAACAAACAATTAACAAACAAATAAACGAACAACAAACAAATAAAAAAAATAAATAAATAAATAAACAAGGAAACAAACTACAAACAAATAAACAAACAAAAATAAACAAACAAACAAAGACACTGGGGGTCCACTTTGGTACAATGGTAGAGTCATTAGCTCGCAGTGGATGAAGTCTATGGGTGGATCCTGCCAGCTGCACATGAGGAGATTCTGTCTTGAGCTGTTCAATTTTGCTTCACCTGACTCAGGTGTGATTTAGTATCTGGCTGTTAAAGACAGAGCTGTCCTTGACATTAAAAGTGCATCACGTCTGTTGGCCAGGCAGGTGAAATGCCAGTGTAAAGCATCGGGAGCATGGCTACACCATAGATGTGTGCACTTCGTAATTAGTGCCATTGCATGAAGTAATTTCACGTATTTACTTGTTAAGGAAAATACCCTATGGAAGTGGTGAAAATCGAACCAGATGCATCGCGGTCAGCAGTTTGACATTCTAACCACACAGTCTCCTTGAATTTAGTGGAGCAGTTTGCTAGATCCTTCACACTAATACATTAAATAGTTGATTGATGCTTGATTTTATCTGAGTCAAGAAGAACTATCAGAGATATGAACTCCTATGGGTTCCCTCGATTCATGTTTTTGCCATCAATTTTTTTTCCAACACATTCTATTATTAATGAATAGATAAGTTTTTCAAACACTTTTGATAATCCTCGGAGAAGTGCGTTTATGTCTTTTTGAACGTCTTGATATTTCTAAGTGAGTATGTTAAGAGCGAAGTTGGAACTGAAATTGAAACCCACTTGATAGAAGAGACTTATAAAACACTCTTTAGGATGGCCATTTTAATTTACTGAAACCTCATTTGTTTTTAGCAAGTCAGTCAAAAATAATTACATCAAAGAGATCGAGACAGTCAGCTTTCTACAACATTTATTTCATTACCAGGCAAATAAATTGGCGGCACATACCACATCCACAAATGAAGAACAGTTCAAATGTCACGAATAGAACAATAGTTGTAAGTATGAAACGTTGGGTTCCTAACAAGGATCAGAGCAAATTGTTTCAAATCAACTGATAAAAACATCATTGCTTCACCAAAAATTTAAAAAATTTAAAAATGGGAAAAGGAAGTTGAACAAATCTGTCAATTTGATCTTAAGGCAAAGTGAGGCACAACCTACAAAAATTGTGAGAATTTTGTACATTTAGTCTTAACAAATTGATTTTTAAAAAGAACAACAAAAATTCTAAATGAAAAAGTAACAAATTTAAAGATGAACAGTTTTAAGGAAAAACATTGTTTATAACATTGTGTAAATCCATATGAAAATGCAGTCATTTTTTTGTTTTATTTATTGCTTTTGATAAAGGAATCATTCATTTAAAGGTAATTATGAAAACACAGGAAATAAACACCCTATTGCACTCATAAAAGGCAGTTTCAGAAAAATCACAATCTATGTAATCATGAAATCGTTATTGTTACTCACTTGCAAAAAACTGTGGCAAATGAATTAATCAGACTGTAAAATGTAATTTAGCATGGTAGTTCATTGAATAATCTGGGTGATGTTACAAGACAAAGTACAAAAAGATAATCTAGCTGGGAAATACCTGGATAAAGTAAGGAATATGTCCTACAAACCATTGAGCCTAAGATTCTCTAAACAGCCCATGACTTTAGCCAGATTATGGCATGTGGCATTATGAGCTTCCACTGCTTTAGCAATGTTACAGACTTAAACATTTAAATGCTTTTTGTAATGCTCATACTAAACCCTATCCATGTAGCAACATCAATGACCAGAGTGGCCAAGTTTTGTACAGCGCCAAACCCAATTATTATCAACTTCATCAAGTCTTTGTAAAAGTTGTCACACAAATAATTTTGCTTCATATTAAAAAATTCAGACAACAATGTGATGAGTAGAATCCAGGATATTCACCAAGGATAAAATTACTTTTTTTCAAGGACGCACACAAATGTTTCCACACAAAATCGTGCTGATGCCGTTCCTCAAATGACTTGACGTGAGTTAGATTAGTTTTGTAATCACCAGAGTGCACGGTGCTCAGGTGACAGACAAAGCATGCAGCTTGGAGAAGTTGCAATGTGCTAAATTCGACAAGGCATTACTGATTGCATAATACAATTTTTTTATGAATCCATAAAGTTTTCACACAGCCCCTCTATTCCTCTCTCTCTCTCTCCCTTTTCCCTCCGTCTCTCTCTGTGTCTCTCTCTGTCTCTGTCTCTCCCTCTGTCTCTCTCTGTATCTCTGTCTCTCTCTGTCTCTCTCTCTCTCCCTCTGTCTCTCTCTCTCTGTGTCTCTCTCTCCCTCTGT
>JAUEKT010310213.1:0-10877 GCA_031762655.1 Doris verrucosa | reverse complement strand
CCACCCCCCAAGCAGGAGGCCATTTCATATAATATATCTTTCTCAACTCCCTGGTGAGCATACAGTAGAGCAGCCTGTTAGGCGCACCCGACTGCCATTCTGACAAGATCTCTCTCTGCCTAGGCCTACATCTGGGTACTCATCCACAACTGAGTGGGGTGAAGCAATTGGAGTTATTTTCTTGCTTTTAAGGAAAATGCACGAAAGTCGCAGATGGGATTTGAACCTCACACCTTTCAGTTAGCAGTCCGACACCCTATCGACTCAGACACCGTGCCTCCAGATATCTAGATCTAGTTAATACCGGAAGATTCAGCATCTATATTTTATGCAATGACAAAACTTGATTTGCGTCTTAGCTTTGCTAAACTTAATTTATATTGTTGGCCTACCCACAAATACTTTATCATAATTTTGCAGTACCCTTATTACCTACGCACTGGCAGCTCTCATGCAGAGGGAGTAACCTGTAGTCCCAGGTTCAAGATAGAGCATCTACCTCCATCCCAAAGGTTTTAACTTGAACATCCAATCAAAGTCAGTTGCATGATTTTCTTGGGAAGTTTTTGATTAGTACCCCTTCCAGTCAAAGGAAGGAAGGTTAGCTCATGTAGAAAGCAGGCATTAAAATGGAGAGCTGATGTACAATAAATTGTGCATGTGAATATGTCCTTGACTGGTAATAGTATCATGATGTAAGTCTTGATGAGAGAAAGTAGAAAGAGAGACCAGTGAGAGAGAGAGATAGAGCGTGAGAAGACAGTAAACAGAGAAATATCATAATTAATGAAACAATAACAAATTATAGAATAAAACCACATAGTACAAGATTATTTTTAAAGATCAATTTATTTTTAAAAATTAAATTATTACATCTATAGGAAACGGTGTTGATTAGAAGTGTGAAATAATAAATAATGGAAAACATCAAATTCAAACATCAGTTAAGTAACACCAACTGAACTTACACATCTTTTGATTCATCAGATACACAGAACTGGTAAAAAAAAAAAGAAGAAATATTTGAAAGTTTCTTTGAATCGACATTGCAGTATGAATGGTTGCAAGACCAATCATGAGGAAGAAAAGAAAATGATAAAAGTTTGCAAGAAAATATAAGAGATCTCAAATAAACAGTTACTTAATATAAGTAATAAAAATTAAGTAAATGGAACAAAGATTTAAGAAATTGGGCATGATTAGTATAAGATACTAATTCACTAATGGGCAATACCTGACACTTGTTTTGCCAGTGTGTACAAAAGTACATGTACTTGGTTTCTCTAGATAGCAAGGGACCCAAATAGTATTGCCATCACATAAAGTAAACATTATTGGGGGTGGTTACCGTTATGCCTCTTTACTTTACTGTTTCAGCTAACAAAATCCTTCCTATCTGAGAGAATAAAAAAGTACCGTAAATGAAGAAGTAAGAAGACGATAAAGCACAAAAAAATGAAAATAAGAGCTTCATCTCAAGTGAATCCTTACAACATAACAGCAGACAAAGAAAAAGAGGATTTTTGCCACCCAAGAGGAAGAGGTCATGACTTTCCCATTGAGATAAATTCACTGGCAGTAAGACGAGAAACTTTTTTATTTTAACGTAGCCACATACAGATGACAAGCTGTATATCAAAAGAGTTGTCATCCATCCCTATGTGTAAATAGCTGAGCCCTATGTGTAAATAGCTGAGTGAAGCAAATTGTAAATAGTATTAATATCTACCATAATTAATAAATAAGATATATCACATGTCTATAACAAAAATGATTTTTTGTCCATGGATGAAAATTGAGTCGTACATTTTTTCAATTGGTATTATCTTGAAGTATGCCAGAAATTGAAAACAAAAAGAACGTAAAACAAGATGATCGCTATGAAAAGAACAATGGTCTCCACCTATTACATGTATTAATCCACTTCGCTTATCAACATTATATCTTTACGGAACATTATCTTTCACTATTACTATTAAAAATGCCCCTCTTGTAACCCTGACTTGCATCTTGATTTTGCCTAACAACAGCTCGGTTTTTCCTGTTAAAATATATACGGCAGAAAACAAAAAACCTCAAGAAATTTTCTCCCAATACTTAGCACTTTGGCTTTTCATTATTTCAATTTCATTCCAAGAGGTAATGAGTGTTGCCACAGCTATAACTACATGTATAAATGTATAACATTAACATATATGTTAGAGCACAAGTCCCACAGAAGAAAAAGATATTTTCAATTCATCAAACCTTGGTTGGCTGGTCAACCTATATTAGTATTAAAGCACAATATCACTGTATGCAAAAGGAGCCAAGGAGGCAAACTGACTTCCCATGTAGCTGTTAAGAGTTTGATGAATGGGCATAAATGGTGCAAGAATAATGACCCACCGAAAGTAGGGAGTATAACATGACATGAGATAAGTTAAGATTGAGACGCAAGGGTTTTAGAAATGGGAATGCTCGTCCGGTTTTGTCTTTCGTCCTGTTGTTATTGTAAAACATCTAGATGGGTGGTTTTTGTTCCGGTTCATTTTTACAGTCAATCATCATTTTTTCAGTTTGAGTTTTAATTGTAAAGTGCCCTGATTTGCAATATATGTGTATAGCTTACCTATGTTTTAGATTTGAACTTATAATATGCCTTCTTTCTTCCTTACAAATGCATCTAATGACCCACTCCTCATAATAGCCCTATTCCATTGTCAGCCAAGATGAGGGTTTTAAGTGGAGACATTTGTACAAGTATTCTCTTTCATTCAATGAATTTATATAATATATTTTAAATAATAGCTATAACTATTTTGAAAAGTTTTCAAGAACTTATAACATATTTCTACGAAGCAGATATAATACAAAAATGCATTTACATCTTGTATAGCTATGCTATTCCTTTGATCAACAGACAGTTCTTGCAACTGCAATGCTATTACTTAAAGTTTTATAAAACTTTTTCATAACTTTTCAACAACGTTCACTACAAAAACTGAACTTGAAAAAAATCCCCCAAAACGTCATATGCAATCAACTATGAAATACATACATTGTACATGTATTACATGTATTATAACTGAAAAAGGTGTGCATAATTTGCTTGATTATCTTTTGCCATGCTTTTCTTTGCCTATTACTTACACATTATTCAAGCTGCCTGATTGCCCACAATACAGAACAAATTCAAGCAGAAAAACATGAAGATTAACAGATAAAATATTATGTAATAATATCAATACCATGAACTATTTTCATCTTCAATCATTCTGAAAACATACTGTGTTCAGCAAGTAAAACTGAGCGATAACTAAATTAAGAATGAATTTCACGAAAACATAACTTTTAATTTTAAATTCAGAAGTAATGACTAACAGCACCTCCCATCACCTCACTTTGATTTTTTGCCTGAAGTTTATCTAGTTTAAACCCAATGAAACAGCCAGTACAGAATACTTTTTGCTGCAGAACGTGAGAAGAATGGGTTGACAATTACATTAGACTTAATATCTGAAAACAGTGAGAAGTAATTTTATTCATTCCTAGAAACGTTTCTCATAAATGCAGTATGTTACATTAATGTCTGTTGGATAAAGTCATAAACTATATTATAGCACATTAATATAAAACACAACATAACCACAGCAAGGATGATAACAATGATGGAAATAACACCAACAAAGTATAGAAGAAGAGAAAGTGAAGGAGGAGAGTGACAAATCAATTTAAGCATATAAAACACATTTTCACATCTTTTGCCTGAAATACAGTGCTCACTACTTACGGATATATATATATATTAATATATAATATCATTTGAAAGAGAGCATAAATCTTGTATAGTATTTAAAAACGTCCTTAACATGGATTTAACACCCGATGAATGAACCTGACTCACTGAAACACTGATTTATAAAAATGATATCATTGCTTATTTGTTTGATTTTCATCAACAAATCAGAAATGGTAAAGTTGACACCTTGTTTATAATGCCTTGCCAGATTGGCAATTAGTCATTTCAAGCCTTGGGCAAGTAAGATCTGACATCAAGAACTGTATAGAGGAAAACAAAATATTTCTAGTCAATCTCTTCAGTATACATTTTTAGACGCAAAACTGCCACTCAATTACTATCAGACACTCAATATGAGAATGCTGTCATTGGTGACATCAGAGTTCTTGTAATTGTAAGCAATGAGCACTGTACTTTAGCAACAACAATCAACACAAAACAAAAATACAAGGAGTGTATTTCTTGTCGCATGGGTTGTACCAAACATAATGGAAAGATAGATTTTATCGGAATTAAGAGTTTTTATTTATTAAAATATTACCGGTATGTATGTTATAAAAATTTAAAACATTCACAAAAAAGTGATCAGATAGCACCATTAAAAAATTACCTTACTTAAAATCACTCATTCACACTAAAATCAACATCGAAGGAACTTAAGATTAAATATCAAAGTCATATACACTGAGAAACACTTAAAACACTCGATTTATCACTGACATCAAACACATTCACTTATTAAAAAATGGATGCAAATAAATAGAAAAGCCACAAGCCAAACATACATATATCATAACTCAGAACTTGCTGAGTCTTGCATTGATACTGCTTTGATCAACATCCATCCTTTATAGATCTTTCATGCTTCATAAGTTACACATGTATCCAGCATAATACAATATCATATTATATGCCTAAAAGCATGAAATGATAAATTGTATAAAAACTAAATCCCCGAAATAACCATTCTGGTAAACAATGGGCTTTTCAACTAAAGCTGATTTTAAATTATATAAAATGAAATTTCAAAACTGCCAACAAAATTACATGTACTTCAATGTGGTTTTACTCACGATCACCTTTCCCTTAAAGGAAATACCATCTGAGTTAATGTGTCAATGTATGTAAAACTAACTATGAAGAAATCTAAATCAAAAACAAAACTCATGCTTACATGTTTAAAAACAAATGTGGTTATTCATTGCAATATGTGTTTGTTCTTTAAAAATAAGACGAAGTATCCAACATTACTTAAATATAAGCAGATTGACTAAATTAAAAAACGAAACCAATTATCTCACAACTTTTGCTGTGACCAGCATCAGGGAACACATATATGGACACCAAGCAATAAACAAGGACTACTAACTGACAACCATTAGGTGTCATCAACAGCCATCAAACAGTTGTAAAGATGGTCAAGTTAAGTTTGTAATAATCTTAGCTATAAATTTTAATTCGGCTTTCACAAACCAATTGTACATAACTCTGACAGTCAAAAAGTGATGCATGGATTATAATAATAATAATTTACGAGAGATGAATAAATCACAGCAAGTCTACTAATCTTAAAAGCTTACATGTAGGATGCAACTATTAACAAACATTTGTGACAGTTTCAATTCTATATTAACTTTAATTGTTTTATATTATAATGTAGTGGGTGGTTTGCTGTGTTTTCTATTCTAAATTCATTAAGTATGTGCATTAATATTGAGGAGGTAAAACACTATGCATTTCGAGAGAGAAAAAACAATCTTCAAACATTTACAATGTGATACTGTTTCATATTTCATACATTTTCTTTTATATGACACATTAATATTCTATAAGTAACTTCTCCTAGTATTATCATTGTACTGTTGCAAACAAGTAACAAAGAGTTGCTTGATTCACAAAATAAGTGCTTTTATTCCAAAAATATAAGTTAATGTTTTGGTTAATTTTTACTCAAAAGTATTGATCAGCCTTTCACTATCATTAATTTGAAATTTTTTTTAATCCCTCAAGTATGATACAATTTTCAACATCATACAGTGGTTTCCCCCCTAAAATGCTTCCCCCATCCCCCTCTTTATCTTTCCTGATTGATTTATTTTATGTTAGAATGCCAGTATCTCCAGCTATTCAAAATAATGGGGAGATGCTCAGATGCTGTTCAACACATAAAGACTTTTTTTAATCGAGGTGAGAGAATGATTTTTAAAGAAGGCTCATCGTCTTAAAACATTAGTTGAAATAAATACCTATGATTTTTCTTTACTTCTCTCTCAATTTATGGGTGCTTTCTCAATCTAAATCAAACTCCTTTCTCATCATGACAAAACATTCCCAGCCTGGTAGTTGAATTTTTAGAAATAACCTACATGTCATCGCTTTAATCATAACAACAAATACAAATTGAGGACAATTATTGTCAAAAACTTGGATGAAGCAAATATATATTATATAAATTCTAAAAAAATGTTTAAGTCTTGTTCAGAGGTTTTATTTCACTTGTTCTAGAACCAGTAGTATTTCTAGGGTTATTCCACACAGCAGACTTCTTATTGCTGTTGTGACGACGTAGATGTTTGGCAAGATGATCACTCCTCATAAAAAATCTTTGACAAATTTCACATTGAAATTTTTTCTCTCCAGTGTGAGTGCGGAGATGTCGTGAACATTCATCTGACCTGGCAAAGCTTCGACTGCATCCATCCCAGTGACATTTGTATGGTTTTTCGCCTAGGAAAAAGAAAAGATGAAAGAGGAAAAAGTTACTGGCATGACAAGGTACAAACACAACAACCTACAAAAAGAAATGCAATGACAAATTGGAAGAAATCTATAATGGGAAACAAAACTTCTCTTATTCGGCAGATTTTGTAAAGTCTTTTCCTTGTGAACTTCATGTTTTGCTTTCATACACAATTGTAATTTACTATACAAATTTGGCTTCAGGACAAAATGACATACAACAGCAACTGTGACTGAAAATTAAAAAACTGAAGAACATTTTAAAGACATGACCATCAATAAATAATTATAGGTGATATTACAACAAAACTCATTTGTGTTTTTTGCATTGTTGATAGGCAACACTCGGTAAAAATGATTATCAGATCGGCTGAAATAGAAAGGTTTCTAAGGAGCGTATGTAACACAACAACAGAAAAGGTTTCATTCAAAAATGTCACTATGTCAGTCACAACTCAAGCTGCGCCTTAGCAACTACATTTGCTGTGATTCATGATCGATTTGAAAGTTAATGTTAAAGTGCATGATGACTGTTAAGTACATCTTTGACATTTCAATATCAAATAAACCTTTACTTTACTAAGAAGGTTCAAGCTGCACCTCAGCATCTACACTTGCTGTGATTCTTGATCGAATAGAAAGTTAACGTTAAAGTGCATGATGACTGGTACATCTTTGACATTTCAACATCAAATAAACCTTCACTTTACTAAGAAGGGCAGGTGGCAACTAACACAGGAAAATTGCACTAAAGTGCTCATGGTTTTTTTTTGTTCTTTGCAAAGCCAAGAATAATATACAATGTACCAAAAATTTGACACCATAACCATGTCTGTGTATGACAATTATCTTTTACTTTTGTAACTACCAGTTAACACCTTTTTTTTTTTCAAGTTAAAAATTTGGTATCTTTCTGTCTTTTATTATTAATATAATGTTGTAATTATTAATGTAGGCCCTACTACGATACACGATGTATTTAAAATTAAACTTTTTTCGAGTAGTAATTTACTACTTGACAAAAGTTTAATTTTAAGTTCTATAATACCTGGCACTTCATTACTGACTGGATCAGAACATATTAAATATGTTTTTGAACCCTTAAAATAAAAAGTCTTACAACTTAAAAAAACAAAAACGAATTAGAATGATGAAAGTAGAAAGTCTGTGTTCTTTCAATTATACTGAATAATTAGAAGAAGCAGCACAATAAATAATTAATGCAATTTAAGGGTGACTTCATTGGCAACTTGGGTTACTCAAATTTTTCTGTTCAAACTCGCGACATCCGACAGTAGCGATCTGCATGGCAACATGAGTGTGAACTTCAATATCAACATTCACTCTTTTCAGGACATTTTCATACAGCTTAGGGCTTGACATATTGACAAGTCATTGAAAAAAAGTAATATCATGATTCTTAAATAAAACTTCCTAAGTTGAAATCTAAATTATAAAACAAGCTATAAAGAAAAAATATAAACTCACCCGTGTGTGTCCTGATATGAGCTTTCAGGTGTGAGCTCTTGAAGTAGCCTTTGTCACAATCAGGAATGGGACATTTGTGATTTTTCTTGCGACTAGAATTCATTTTGGGTAGTGGTAAATATGATTTTCCACTCATGCTTGACAATGATGAAGGTGCAGGCGCAATGGGCTGGAAATTGTCATTTGGTTTTGAAGATTTCAATGATGAAGAAGGTAAGGTTTCTGGCGATTTGTTGACAAAATTCACAAAGAAAACCTGAATGATTGGTTTCTCGCAATTGACTCCTGACACAGAATTCAAGTCAACTGAAACAGTTTGGGAAGAGATTGCGGAGGCAGGAATTTGTGCTGTCTTACAATTGTCTGCACTATTATTGCTAGTGGTAGATGCGATATTTGGGATCAGCTGATTTGCATTCACAGATGATGTAGGTCTACTTTGGCAAGTGGGGGTGACTTGAAGGGATTTGAGAAAAGGGTTTGGAGTAGGTATTGGAATGGATGATGTTCTTGACAATAATTGAGATAATAGCTTTTCCCCTCCTAAGTCAGCAACTTTGTGATTAGGATCAAATGTTGATACAGATTGTGGTGATGAATTGAGTTGAGGTAAAACAGAAGAAGTTGCGGAATTATTTGGGTGCTGGAGGGATGATGCAGGTTGTTTACGAGTCAAGAAAGCAGTCACAGGGTCAAGCTTTGCTGATGTTGTAAGAATATTTCGTTCAGCAAAGTCTGCAGGTGAAACATTGTTTAAAGCTACTAATGAAGGCTGATTGGTTGAGATCGTTGCAGATGACTGAAAAGCACACTCTCCTGGAGCATCAACATGGGTAGTACACAAATTTTGAGAACTCCAGTTTGGTATCATGTCCTTTTTCCCTCCATCATAAGAATCCTTCAAATGAACACTTTTCTGAAATGTGGAACTTTGGCACAGCAATTTAGCTTCATGAGAGGGTTCATTTCCCTTTGACGATTTAATTTCTGAGCCATGCCATTTTCTCTTCCATGAAATAATAGGAGGGAAAGGGGATGATGAAGATGCAGAGGACTTTTCACATGATCTATCCTCAGTGTCTTCATCACTTGAGTCTGAATTATAATGGTGTGGGGAGACTCCAAATGAGCTTTCTTCAATCGAATAGGAGTCTTGACTGAGACCAGGGTCAAGAGGAGTGAGACAACGTGGAAGGTCTTCCACCGATAACGGGGTCAGAGGCCGAATGGAGGAGCACGAATCACAGGAACAAGGTGGTAATAAAGGGGAATAGCAATCATATGAACGAGGTGGTAAAACGGTGTGAAACTGATCTTCGCCAACTGAATGTCTGTCATGAACTTCATGGACATTTTTCCCAGAGGATGGAAGAGACAGGTCTAAAACCTCACTCGCACCGCTTGACATGGTAGTTGAGGATGATGATGATGCTGATGATGAGTCCGATGACATTCTTTTAAGCTTGTGTAGTGTTGATCTGTGAGACTGCTGCTTAATTCTGGCCTCCTCACACATTTCTTGAAATCGTCTCTTGTGGCCTCTAAATACTTTTGATTTGGTAACACTTCTCTGAGGAAATTGCGATGATGAAGGGCTGGGCACAGTTGTTGGGATTTGTGCCGTTTGTTCTTTTGACTCCATGGTGTAATCTTTTCCAAGGCGTGAAAGATATAGACTTCTTGGGGCAGACTGAAAGGGTAAAAAAAAGAATGAAAATACATGTAGAAGTTTACTCTGGCAAAAAAAAAAGTGAGAAAGATAAGTGTATATTGAATTTTCGAAAACATGAAATTTACTTGCAAGTCAGCGAGAAGAGCGACGGTAAGAACAGTAAAATTTATACTACCTTCCATTTACTACAATGTACATAAAACTAATTCGTTGTCACATGCATGAATAATGGCTTATATCAAAAGTGCTTGAATGATTTTATGAGAAGTGATAATAATGCTAAAATGGTTGGTTGTTGGAATTGGGATGATAAAATTTCTAGGGAATCATACTACATCACTATTCGTTTAAAGTCCAAATATAAAATCACATTTATTGAGAGCAATTGTTCGCTACACGACAGAACATGAGCAAGGTTTAGTCTACATAATTACCACATTTATTAAGACATAATTGTTCACTACATAACAAAATGTGAGCTAAGTTAAGTCTACATCAAAATGAATGGCATTCTCCCAGAAACCTTAGTATGCCATGATCAGATTTGTTATCAATTTCCATTTCTATCTATAGACCAGTTAAAATATGTAATGCAAGAATCGGCCATTACAATTTAAATGACTGTCAGAATGCTTTTTCATAGAACAAGAACATTGGTTTAGTTTGCTCTACTCTAATTTAAAAAAACAAAACAAACAAAAAACAACCCCAAAAACCATTTAGTGATAAAATAAAAATTTTGTTTGACATTTCATATAAATGATAGAAAGCAAAAAATAAAAGTGTTGATTTCTTAACTTTCTTATACAGAAACTTTGAAAAGTTTACATGCATAAAATGGGCGATTGTAAAGCATAGTATGGTATATATTGGGAGGGAGAAATTCCATAACCTGGAACCAGTCCACACGGTGTGTTCGCTATCGCTCACACACCCAAATATAAAATCACATTTATTGAGAGCAATTGTTCGCTACACGACAGAACATGAGCAAGGTTCAGTCTACATAATTACCACATTTATTAAGACATAATTGTTCACTACATAACAGAATGTGAGCTAAGTTAAGTCTACATCAAAATGAATGGCATTCTCCCAGAAACCTTAGTATGCCATGATGAGATTTGTTATCAATTTCCATTTCTATCTATAGACCAGTTAAAATATGTAATGCAAGAATCGGCCATTACAATTTAA
>JAUEKT010310102.1:0-10882 GCA_031762655.1 Doris verrucosa | reverse complement strand
AGAAAGAGAGAGAGAGAGAGAGAGAGAGAGAGAGAGAGAGAGAAGGAGTGAGAGAGAGAGAGAAGGAGTGAGAGAGAGAGAGAGACAGAGAGAGACAGACAGACAGACAGAAACGGACAGACAGAGAAAGACAGAGAGAGAGAGGGAACAGTAAATTATCCTCCTCATGAGATGACACCATTGGAAATTGTACCAGGAAGGTCTACTTCTTCTCCTGATGGAGTATGTACTTCAGTGCCCTACCACTACATCACATGCAGTATGAAATTAGCCTTGTCTGACTGCGTTCTCGGAACTTCTCCTTCTCCCAAACGATGCTCACATTGTATGTGCTGTGGGAAAAACAATAATGACTGATGCGAAATTAAACGCAGACGAATTTGTACTCACCTGGGAAAGTTTTCTCAATCCTGAAATCGTCGTCAAAGAACCATTTGCAGTTATCGAGGGATCCATCGTTCGATAAATCTCCAATGCAATGCAACCACAATCCACAGTCGCAGTTGACGCATTGGCATAAGCTGTCTTCAATGCCAGAGACGGAATCGTCTTCAAACTGGGCCCAATTCGGTGTGGCAAAGGCGACGATGATGGCCACCGTTGTGATTAGGACGGAGACGATGGCTGTTACCATAACACAGGAAGCCATTGTGACAGTGTGGTATTAATTTGTAATGTACGAAACGGAGTTTACAACAGAAAGGAGATCAGAAATTCTCTGTATGTTGACTTGAAATTTATATTCCCAATCACTTAAAATCCGGTGGTAGAAAAAAATCAATAATTGGTGCACTTCCTTAGTATGTACTCCAAGTTGGAAAGCTGTGAATTAAAGATAAATCAGAAAAAGTTAATGTTACACGAATTCAGAATATCAAAAAAAGGAGTTCCTTCTATGCCTTGACAGACCCAAAGAGCCGGAGAAGCGGAACATCCTGTGGACAGGGCACTAGTCTATTGCCGGTTTTTCTCCCCCCCCCCCCCCCAGCCATAGCTGGTACTCATTTACAGATGAGTTGAGTGTTGTAAGCAATTGTAGTAAATTTTCTTGCTCACGGAAGATACATGTCGCGGATGGGATTCGAACTCCGCACCTCTTGGTTAGCAGTCCTACGTCCTAACCACTCAGCCATAGCATCACCTTGCTATGTTTAGCATCATCTATTATCAAAGGTCAAAGGCCTACCTTTTAAGTTCCCATCACTCATATCGTATAATATGTGTTTTGTTATCATTACACATGTTATGTAGTTTGCCTCACATTTTCGTCACATATCTCATCAATCTCTTTTGTCCCAGTTGATATCATCATCACTCTCTATAAAAGTGAATGTGACTACGCAAAAATACCCAATACTATACGTAAATATGTTCCTTTACATCAGAACGACGAGTTCTTCTCTACTATAGAAAACATTTTTAAAATTATAAATAAGAAATATGATACCACCTTCTGCAGTACTATGCATGACTATCACCACTACGTGACTGTACAACATTATTTATGATGCTTTCTGACAGATAGAAAGAGAATGTATTACAGAACATGTACAGATGGACAGTTGAATACACGCAAAAGGACAAGTGAGAAAGAGAAGGACAAGTGAGAAAGACAGACAGACAGTGTGCGAGCGATAGCGAACACACCCCATGAACCTGCACCAGAGATCTACATACACGCTTAATCTGCTGGTCCGACCCGATTTCGGAAGTCCTCCCCGTTAGGCATCGATTAGGGCCCAAGCCTAGCAAAAAGTTAGTTCGCGCCTTTTGGCTTCCTATGTTTTTCGATGTGAAAATTCTATTGTCTTTGGAATTGCATGCTGTGTGTTAATGCGATTTTTTCATTCTATATTCTGATGAAATGGTTGCTTTATAATGCGCTTTTTTAATGGCTTTCAATATATTGTATGAGAATGCTTCAACTGAAGAAAAAGCTTTAGAATTTTTTCAAAGGAATTTGTTAGTTCGCTCAACGGCACCAGATTGTCTTGAACCTGAGTGTGGAAGGTCTATGACCTTAGTAAAGACGGGGAGAGGAGAAGAACGTTGTTTTCGTTGCCCTTCACACAAAGGACAAAAAGTTTTCTTGTGTACAGATACATTTTGGGAACACAGCCATTTATCATACAAAAATATTGTTGAATTGCTTTTTACATGGACATGGAGTTTTAAGGAACCCATTCACCACACAACCATTTTTACTGGACTTTCTGAAAAAACGTTATTCAATGGTATTCATATTTTCGAGGTGTTTGTTCCTGGTGGTTGGTTGAACATCCTTTCCAGATAGGTGGTCCAGGACAGGAAGTAGAAATTGACGAGAGTTTAGTTGCTAAGAGGAAGAATAACGTAGGGAGGGTGGTAGAGCAGAGGTGGGTCTTTGGTGGCGTGGAAAGGGCGACCAACAAAGGATTTCTACAGTTTGTTCCTGACAGGACAGCAGCAACCCTCTTAAATATAATTGAAAACAGAATTGCACCAGGTTCTATACTATTATCCATAGTGACGGTTTTGCTGCTTACAATAACATTGTGAACATTCCAGTGAACCCGCCTTACCAACATTTGACCATGATTCACGATCAAAATTTTGTGGACCCAGTAACGGGCGCCTGTACAGAATTGAAGGATATTGGAAAAATGCCAAGAGGCAATTCAAAAATATGCAAAGTGTTCAAAATACGATGTTAGACTCTCATTTGGATGAATTTATGTGGAGAGAAAATTACGGAAAGGACCCCATCAATGCATTCAACAACATAATAGATCACCTGTCGCAGTGGTATCCTGCACCGTAGTGGTGAGTACTGAGTCAAAAGCAATACCGATTGAATAACACCTCTTTATTTTGTTCAATAGGCCTAGATTCTATTTATTTTTGGCTCCTTTTGATAATTTTTCCAACACCTTTTTATTTTGTTCAATAGGCCTAGTAGATCTATTTATTTTTGGCTCCTTTTGATAATTTTCCCCCTTTATCGATAGTATACTCGAATACGATACAAAACAATAGTGTACTCGATATGAATACGATACACCGAGTCTCTCGCGCGATCACGGACACGCCCCCGGTATCCAAAATGGCTGCCATATAAACAAAAGAGGCGGGACCGCATTGGGTAAGGAATCCCGACCGTCCATTTCTTACAGATCTAAAAAAAAGCTAAATCTATCTTCTTGATCTTGATGTTAGTAAGGTTGTACTGACTGCCTCGCACTTACAGTCACCCTCCTGAAGACACATTAATATTAGCCTAGCCAATCAAAGTCAAGTCCATGATCGCTAGACTAGATCTAGCTAATCTAAATTTATTCATCTAGATCTAGAGTCTAGAAATAGATCTAGAAACGTGTCAATGTGCCTAGATCTAGTCATAAAATTCAACAATGAGATTTAGAGATCTGATCTACATCTAGCTCTAGCCTAGAACATTGTCATTAGATTAGGTACCGCAAGAGAGTAAGCCTACTCACACAAGAGGACTTAGTCGTCGCCATCTTTGATTCTAATCGAATCGCGCAGACGCCCGGGAGTTGCGGGCAAAAGATGTGCGCTGGGTGTGCCGGGTCTTAACAAATGTATCGTATTATTTTATGTAGGCCGACGGTACTAAATGTGTGAAAATCAGATTTTATTTACATGAGTCATTAAGATGGGTGCATACGTGTTGTGTCGTTGGTTGTCCAAATCGAAGATTTAAAGATGGGATGTTAAGTTTCCATAAGAAAAGTCTACATTAATATAAATGTATATAAAAAAGAAATTAAATAGGCCTACCTACTGGTATTAGCGGAAAGTTTGATTCGTTTTATTTCTAAATCAAAGAGTACTAGAAACGCAAAAGATAAATATCAATCTGAGCTAAAATACATCTATAATAATCAAAGAATTTAAAAAAATTTATTATAGATCTAATATAATTAAGTAGCTTTTTGTTACCATACAGATAGGAATGTCGTGACGCTATTTACTTTTTATTTCATGACATTGTGGTAGTTGGTTTGTTTTTTGTTCACTGTTTTGAAGTGATTTTTAAAAATTAAATTTGTCTCTATGAAGATATGTGTATTACGTTGTGGGGAATTAAAGCATCCCTCTTTCTTTTAAAATGAGACTTAAAAAGTGTGTATCTTTTTCTTTTCTTAATAAAATTTAACACTACGGATAGGAAAGTTATGGTGTTGCTTATTTTATATTTATACAGCTGCTGGTTTTTGTTTGTTTGTTTGTTTATTTTTATTGTATTTTTTGTATTTCTTTTTAAATTGAAGTTGTTTTTCTTAATATCCGTGCCACAATCACCGTTTCTTCTGTACGTTCTCTTGGGTAAATCCACAACGGGTTTCCAACCATAACAGAGTGTGTGGCGTCCACTTTACTGATAAAGATTTCAAAACACAGACAAATACGAAAACTTTGTTTCTTATTCATTTTTGTTCTATTCTTCTTTCCTTCCTTATTTTCTTCAAATATTTCTCCCTTCCTTCATTTCATTATTACTTCGTTCATCCATGCATCATTCCTTCATTTCTTCCTTTTTGTCTTCTGTTCTCTATCATTTTTTATAGTGGCAGTGGGCCTTTATATTTTAGCACATGTTTTATTTATATATTGTAAGAATAGGTTTGTAATTAATGCTTCTTGTAAATAATATAATGCACTCAAATGTCATTTAAAACAGGGTAAAACGCGATCGGTGTGGTCAGTTGCAATACCAAACCATACTGCTACATTCATGCAATACACTCAGCTGGAAGTTTTATAAAAAGCTTTTATTTATTTCAGCAAATTTATCATAGAATCCATGAATGTGTCCCAGACTATACTAAGGAATTCAGTTTGTTGACAAAGAGAAATAATGAATAAAACAAACGTAAAACACCTAAACGCCCCAATAGTAGGCTTGCTTATTTGCTATTTTGGGGTCAATACTTCACTTTGTGATAGAACCATGAAATTTGGTACACAGAAGGACCATACCAAAAGATTCAAGAAAACCCAATGAGCCAGAAAAAAAGTAATTCCAAGATGGCCACCAAAAATCCAAGATGGCCGCCATTTTTCTTGACATTTTCTAAATATCTCAAAAACCATGAAGATTTCTATACATGTCAAAGAAACACAAATGTAAAAGAGGTAATTTGACACTTCAACTGAAAATGTGATACAAATCTAAATTGTGCACCAGGAGTTATAGCCCTTTGAAAATGGTACCAATTTTGAGAATTCAGGAAACCGTTAAATTGCACTTCGTTTATTTCATTTACTTTTCAAAATTTAATACCCTTCAAAGAATAAATATTGTTCAGCATCATATTTAAAATGAATATGTAACATTTGAGCATCTTGTAAAAAATACAAATCGAGTTACTGCCCTTTGAAACATTTTGACCCGTTCGGATTTTTGTCAGAAAAAAAACGCAATTGTATTTTCATTTTATTTTTAAAGAATAAAGTTCACTAAAAAGGGTTAGAAGTATAAAATTTGACACATTGCTGCTCTTCACACAGCTTGTTCACAAAATACATGGGCCTTAAATTCAAGATGGCCGCCAAACATCCAAGATGGCCGCCTTTTTGAAAGTTTCCAAAAAGATCTAAAAAAACTATTAACATCTCTATACAGGTCAAAGAGATACAAATTTAGAGGAGATAATTTGACACTTATGATGAAAATGGGATCAAAATCGAATGTATGTGCCAAGAGCTATAGCTCTTCGAAAATGGAGCCATTTAAAAAAAAATGGAAAACATTGAAAATTTTTGCAAAATTCTGAAATTACATGTTTTTTTAAAGATATTTTTCATAATTTAGTACTTACAAAAATCTAAGTTCTTTTGCAGTATACATGAAATACATGTTCCATATTTAATTACTGCCCTTGGAAATAAATTAGCATTTTGGGATTTTTCTCAAAAGACTTATTCAATTCAATTCAATTCAATATACCTTTAATGATCCAAATATGGAAATTTGATTTTACAACATATGTACCCTTCATGGAATTATTTTAGAAGTGAATTCGAAAATAAAACAAGTACATTATGAATAAACATAACCATCAGACATTTAAAAGAAGAATATATAGAGTATATTATATATATATATATATATTAGTAACATGTAATTCTCAATTGACCACAGATTATTCATTAAAAATATACACATTTACCGTATAAGTCTCACATTATGAGCATACATATAGAAATATAGGATTGTGAAAATAATACAAATAGTTACAATACTTATGAAATTCTAATTGCTGTTGGTAAAAAGGAAGCGAAAGTATCTCTGCGTTTTTGCTTTTTGCAGAATGGTGCGCCCACTTCTTTCACTTCTTTGTATTCTGCAATAGAGGGGATGTGATTTATCGTCAAAAATGTTGGTCGATTTAAATATGCAAAGCTGTTTATAAATATTTTCAAATTCATCACTGGTTTCTGTTTTTAATATTTTCCCCACATTCTTTAGGCATTCATTAATTTTCTTTATCTCAATTTGTTTGTTGTTCCCACTCCACATCACAAGACTAAGTGTGATGATGCTTTTAATACATGATTGGTAAAATAAATTCATTAAAACAGGATCAATTTGAAAACTATGCAATTTGCGTAAAAAGTACATTCTTTTATTGACTTTGCCTAACATCTGTTTTGATTGTGACTGCCAATCTAATTTCCTATCAACAGTGAGTCCCAGATAGCACAATGAAGCAAGGTCGCTGCAGTGCTGCGCCCGGAAGTAATGTCAGCATCGTAAAATAAAAAATGCACAACGTTAGATTGCTTGGACAGTATGATGTATTAATTG
Organism: Doris verrucosa; assembly: GCA_031762655.1. Classification (NCBI taxonomy): domain Eukaryota; kingdom Metazoa; phylum Mollusca; class Gastropoda; order Nudibranchia; family Dorididae; genus Doris; species Doris verrucosa. Next base: position 4,068 of record JAUEKT010310102.1, on the reverse strand, counting down.
TACGCTACTATACTGCATTATCACCTACTTCAAAAAGAAAAAAAAAGAAAAAGAAGAGTCGTGCAGGTATGCAAGATCTCATTGACAAAGCTCGCTATACCCGATAACGATAAAGATAAAGATGATGAACTTATTGTCCGTCCGCACCCCGCACAAATGTAGGATCACAAACTGCGCATCAGTTATCCCCTAACAAGCCATTACATTCTAAATTATGTGTGAATTTTTGGGGAGCGTATAGTAGATCAGTCAGTAAGGTACTTCATGTTAACAATTTGACAGGGACTTTGTCTACCTGTAACTCCTCATTCATCTACACCGGATTTAGTGGGATGAAGCAATTGGAGTTATTTTTAGCAAGAAAAATACACAATGGCAGCGGATGAAATTCGAACCCGGCTCCTGTCTGTCAGCAGTCAGACACCCTAACCACTTAGCTACCATGTCTGAAACTCCGCCAAGTTGATAAAGCAACGAATGACTCTGACTGTGGCTGTAGGGCTTTACTTTTCAAAATGCAATCCTTGAAAACATTTTCGAACACGGTGAACAGAAACATAATTGCCACTTAAGTCTCAACAAACAACAACAATAATAAAGGATAGATAAGAAATATTTTTACTTTATCGAAAGGAAACACGGTTTTGTTTACATCAAATAACATTGACAAGCCGACATTTATAAGAATTACTATTTCAATACATTAGTACAAACATAGACATCGTAAGACAAAAGGAGGCATTGAACAAAGAAAAATAAAACACATTGGGAGGTAATTAAATAACAATGGTTAATAACAATGATCTAACTCAGGGCCTACACGTAAAAGATTATTAAATTGGCGGTTGTTGGGGTAGGAACATCATATGGTGAAGGCTTGAACTAAAGCTATGGTAAAAAATTACGGTTTGAAGCATTACGTCTTTAGAAAACGAATATAGACAAACAGATACATTGAGCAAACAAGAATGAAAAAAAAGGGATTTAAATAAATAAGAGTGGTTAATAACAAGCCATCTAATTCAGGGCCTACACGTAAGAGATTGCTAAGTTGCCGGTTGTTGGGGTAAAAGCTTCACATATTAAAGAGTTGAACTAAAGCTATGCTTGAAAACTACGGTTTGAAGCATTAAATCTTTACTAGAAACAAAGGAAAATGACAACAACAAACAACTGAATTCAAGATCACCTTTCATTACAACAAAACGTCTTCAATGATTAGGCTATTTGTTTTGTTTGTTTAGCTTGAAGAATAAAACCACCACCACCACCACCACCACCACCACCACCACCAACAACAACAACAACAACAACAACAACAAATCCGGAACAAACCATTCTTTATCATAAACTTTGCTTGCCTTGATTCATTGAATGCGGATTGGTTTTGTTTTTAATTTCATCGGATTTTCCAAATAAGTGTTTAGGCAATTCCTCAGCTCTTGCTGGTACTCAATTACACCTGAGTCGAGTGAATCAATTTGAGTAAATGTTCGTGCCCAATGAAAATACACGATGGTCGCGGATAGGATTCCAACCCTCTACCTCTCGGTCAGCAGGTCGACGCCCTAACCACTCTGCCACCGTGCCGCCTATTGCAACAAGGGGGAACTAGTGGTTTAAGCATTTCATCCTCATCGGCTTGGGCCTATGGGCCAATGACACGCCATGTCCAGTCTCCAGGTCACTTCAGCTCGTGAAGGTTATGCCCTCTGTAGACACGGTGGCTGAGTAGTTAGAGTGTCGGATTGCTGACCGAGAGGTACCGGGTTCCAATTGCAGCCTCGACCATCGTGTATTTTCTTCGAGCAAGAGGGTAACTCCAATTCAATTGATTCACCCCACTCAAGATTCGATGAGTACCTGGCTGCAGGCAGAGAAAGATCTTGACAGATTGCTAGTATGATGCGCCTCATAGACTGCTGATTGTATGCTTCCCAAGGAAAAGGACGGTTGATACAATTAAGCCGTTCTTCTGACTTAATCTCACAGTGTTGGCTTACAAGACAATTTATGCCAATTATATGGGAATATCCATATGTGGAAATGTCGCAGTCAGGGCACTACTCGCATTTTTATTTCTGCATTTGAGCACTGCTGTATTGTTTTTCCTACCGACGTATTCTTTCTTCTTTACGATTGTGATAGGGGAGGCATATTAAGGCGAATTAGACGGTCTAATAACCCCTGATGCCAACATGCTATCAATTTCTTTCTCAACGTCAGGGATTGCGTGTAATGGTAATGGATATTGCTGAACTCGGAATGGTTTGTCATCTGAGAGTTGTCAAATTTTCCTGGCACATCATTCAGAGTATCAGGGAAATTGCTAAGAATTGACGAAATTGGATCCGTCACATGTTGGGGTAAAGATTTTTCAATGTCACGATGTGATGGGAATTATTTCTAGTAACTGTTGGTAATTCCAATGTAGATTCAGAATCTTCTGTGAAGTCTTCTGCGATGAACCCAATATTAACTAAAGGAGTTAGCATTATCATGATTGGTCTCGTTGCATCGTGGTATGTACGATTTGAGTAAGTTTGCGTGGTATGTTCTATCGGTGCGACCTATTTTAAACAGATTATTGTTGTCAGTTCGAACGGCTGATATAGTGAATAGACCTTGATGTTTCATGAAAAGGTTGTTACCGTCTTTTGGTACCAAAATGAGTACTCGTTCACCTTTCTTATATTGTCGGATTTGACAATGTTCATTTCTAATTACGCGATGTCGCTACAATTCCTCTTTCGCGTGTGATTGAGCCAGTTGACACGTGTTCTCAATGTTTTGCTTCAGTTTTATGACATAGTCAGAAACAAAGTTGTATTCAGCAGAAGGGGCATTGTCGTTTACGCATATTTCTGTTAATATGTCTACTGGACCTCTCACTTTTCTTCCAAACAAAAGCTGGAAAGGTGAGTATCCTGTAGAAGAGTTTGGTATATCTCTATATGCAAAGAGAACTGCTGGCAACATGCAATCCCAGTCTCTAGGATTCTCAGTTGCTAATTTTTGTAGCATCCTCTTTAAACCTCCATTAAAGCGTTCAACCATTCCATTGCTGTGAGGGTGGTATGGTGTGGACAGCTTTGGAAACAAATTGTTGTGCATTGTCTGATCAAATTAAATTTTTTTAATAGTTTTTGGTATGCACGAAACTGAAAATATTTCTAACAAACCATCGGCTACATCAGAGGTGATTATGTGGCGTAAGGGTATTGCTTCTGGCCTACGGGTAGCCGTGTCAACCATGGTTAGAATAAACCTATGTCTAGTATTGGTGGTTCTTTATTCCTCAAAAAATTGCGTTTACTTTTTAATTTAATTTTTTTTTGCAGAGGGGGTGGCATTTCGCGGTCAGGGCACTACTCGCATTTTATTTTTTAGTTTAGAGCACTGCTGTATTATTTTTCCCACTGACATATTCTTTCTTCGCACCGCAAAATTATTGTTCGCGCCGCAGTTAACTCAACGTTTTCCCGCCAAGAGTGAATTCTACTCACTCCTACTATAAAATGCGCGCGATGACCAGAGACGCACGCAAGGCATCAAATTTTTCGGAGGACAGGACGGTGGTCATAAAGTGAGTGCATCTTCATAGTGCAGGAACTTGGTATGTAGATTTTCATGGCTATTATGATCGGATTAAATAAAATAATGTCCTTTCTATTAAGCATTTCAGAACTTAATATTATACGTGTGCCGTCCGAGAGCCAAGCTTTCATTATAGTGCTCTTTTAGGATCGAGAGTAGACTCATCCTAGTTTTAATAATCCTTACCAGTTCTCACTATGCGCACTTTTATTATTTGCTGACCAATGCCCTGTTTCCGCAGATTAAACATCTACATTAATAAACGCAACACACACTACACAATAGCCTTTCAGCCATCACTCTAATACACGCCTTTATTTCTTTTTATGTTCTTCTTTTCATGTCTATTAAAATGTAATAACATATTTTCTTTTATCATGCTTTATAATCCTCCATTAAATTGTTGAGGTAAAAACTCATAAATCACGTGCTTGTTAACTCAGGCCCGTAGCCAGGTAGGTGCGTGCACGG
>JAUEKT010309992.1:0-10885 GCA_031762655.1 Doris verrucosa | reverse complement strand
ATTCTATCAAGGTGGTTGTACTGTTTCAGAGAAACCAATAACGCTCATTTATCATCCTATAAAGAACGAGATTAAAATACTACTGACCGAAAGACCGAAAGACAGTTATAAATACGATGTTGATTCATTATGATTTTGCCATGAGATGAAATAACTTATTCAAAGATCTTTTTATCTCATTTTTTTGTGATGCAGATCTTTCCCAGGCAGCCAAGAAGAAGAAGAACCATCAGACACCATGGCACCATCTAAAAAGGACCATGAACCCGCCACATCTACATTTGTTCCTTCCAGATCTGTGAAAAGTTTAGTCCAGACCAATTTCTCACAGTATCTTGGTAAGCATTTACTGGCTTATTATCAGGGTTCCTGTGGCCTCCTTAAATTCAAGGACTCCTTAAAGACTCCTTTATTTTGATATTACCACTAAAGTCTCCTTCAAAACTCCTCGGATTTTCATTTAAGGTGCGACCTCCTTGAAAAATCTTTGACTTTTGCGAGATTGTTTAAAAAATCAGCAAGAGTCAGTAAAGATTTGACAAACAGTGAGATTGGGGTGAAAGTTAATGATCAGCATAGTGACATAGTCCTATACTTCGATAATTTGGTCCTTGATTCAAGAGAAATCACTTTGAAATCTCCTTTAAGAAAGCTCCTTGAATTTCAGAGTGAAATTGCTGTAGGAAACCTGTCTTATGGGCTTTTAATGTTCCTTTTGAAGAAATAGTTATTTCCCTGTTTTCTGAGATTCTTCTCTAGGGGCACCGGTATTATTATTCATGTTGACTCTTCAGTTTGGTATTGTGATCCGTACATTGTTAGGAACCAGTGCGTTGATGTCAGATCTCAAAGGGCTAACTCACTTCACCACCGGTACTACTAAAATGATAAGATAAAAACTATGTTTAGCGCATTGTCTAATAAAATATTGAAAAGTGCTGATCAGATTTTCATTTAATTCATTTTTTTTTTTTACACTATAACTACCTGAGTAGATTTTACAGATGTCTTGTTATAAAAAGTGAAATTAGACTGCTTAACGTAAAGGAGTAATTTGCTTTCTTATACACTTGTATGACGTCACATGATGCATCTTCTTCACCCTTAAGTTTTCTTACCTTTAAAAATACAACTGCATACTCTTCAAAATCGCTTCAAAAATAAAATTGAGATAAAATTGTAGTTGTATGTTTAGAGAACAACATTGACGATATATAAATAGATACTAAATCCTAGGCAATTCTTTTAAATTTTGGTATGTAAGATAACCTGGCATCTCCCATTGTTTAACATCATCCTCATCATCATTTACGTATTACACCATGTGAGCTTATTGATTTTGTGCTATTCTGGTTAAGGAACCTCATGTCTGTTTCAATGCCTTCATTTGGCTTTCCATCATTCTTCTCCAGATCGTCTTCGACCTTCCTCTCTTTCTTGCTCCTTCTTTGGGTCCAATGCACTGATGATTGTTTAACATATCTCATTGATTTTACCCTACTATCTCTGCCCTTGGTGGTCAAACAGGTGACAAGCAGGCAGCCATGGTGATGTTTTACAATCCCTCCTGCCCCAGGTGCCACAACGCCAAGCCCCATTTCATGAAAGCTGCCAAGACCACGGCCAACCAGAAAGCCTATGGCTATGCCACTGTCGATTGCACTACAGAAACTGGTCAGTTGAGTGGCTAATCACAATTTTATTGAACCGTTTTAAGTTGTACTTCCATGAGAAATAAATTCCTCCCCTTTTCCTTAGCCAATATGATTGCTGTAGGATGGAATATAGGTCATAGCCAAAAAATGAATCGGGGAATATAAATATGACAAAACTACTCAATATCTATGCATTTACACATAATGAGCTGTTCTACTTCTACCTGCAGAAGCAAGGATATTCCTTTATTTAAGAAACTGGTTGTTTACAGCATTTAGAAATATGAAGTTATGGCTTATTTTTAGTTTAAAAACAGGGTAATTAAATTACGCCTAATAGACAGCATGAAAGCAATTTCAAATCAAGGATGTGCCATTTTTAATGCCTTCAGGTTTTTAACACTAAAAATCACATTGATTCATTTGAATAAGAGTAAGAGAAATGTTTTTACTTCTTGTGTTAAATGGGAAATGTGATCATGGTGCAATAATTTCATCTTTGATTAAATGATCTTTTTCTTTACTTGCTTCATTCATAAATTTTAAGCGTGTCATGAGTTTGGAATGACGAAAATGTTTATCTTGCAGTTATAAAATTAGCTAGATTTACTCATGTGTAGCAGTAGTCAAGTTTCTTTATAATGTGTAATACTGCCTGTCCCAGAATTGACTTATTTGTCTTGTGAGATCACCTTTCTCTGCCGTCTTCTTTTTAGACATGAAATACCTGAACTGATCACTTGAATTTTGGTGTTTGTAAGCAAACTGAAGATTGACATGTAAGAGTGTAAGGCAATTTTCATCAGATCGGCCATTTAGTGTCGGGTCTGTCTCACGGCAGAGGAACGGTGGAAGAGTGGTTAGGGCATCGGCCTGCTCGCTGAGAGATATGAGGCGGTTCGAATCCAATTCGCGACCATCATGTATTTTCTTTGAGCAAGATAATTTACTCCAGTTGCTTTACTTGATTCAGGTGTAAATGAATACCAGCTAGGGCTGGGGAGTGAAACCTGCAATAGACTATTGTCCAGTCCAGGAAATAGTTTTATGTTATCTGTTCTGCTTAACACTACAGGAACTGGGATAAGCTCCGGCTTTTTGGGTCTGTCAAGGCCTAGAAGGAAGTTTACTTTTTTTACCTGCCTGGCAGCATTTACGGAGACTGGTGGCCTTCCTTTCTAAAAGACTGATAAAAGCTTCAGCTTCATGTAATTGATTTCTTTATATTTTCAATTGGCTTGGGGAACTTGTTATGATGCTACTGTCCTGTCCTATATCTAGCAAGTTTTACTTGGACTGGAACCCAAATTCATATATCGTCAGGGTGCTGCACAAATCGCTTGAGGTAGACATAGGCTACTTATTATGAATTGATACATTATAAAATGTTCCTATGGACTCTTGAATGTGTCCATGAAAAAAATATTTGGAAGGCTCAATACAAAGATTCTCTGACTTATTTGGTTTAAATGACAAAAGGGGCATCAAGCCATTCATTTTCTTATTTTCATTTTCTTGAGAGTAGAAAGTATGACTTGCCACATTTGTGCAGCACCTTTAGGGTATGAAATGTGAAGACTTTTGTTGTACACGCAAGATGTTACCAACATGACAATCACATCATCAATGTCATTTTCCATCAGTTTATTTTAGCCATAAACAAGACGCTCACTGAATCGTTTTTCCTCATTGCAGGATTGTGTGACAGGGAAAAGGTGGACATCTTTCCCACATTCAAGTTATACGTGTCTGGGCGTTTCTTGAATAAATACAGTGAGACTCCAAATGCAGAGGCCATGCGCAGGTTTGTGGAGAATGCCCCGATTGCATCAGATGGTGGGGCCGATGGGGCTAGAAGGAAACACAAAGATTTCCGCGAAGAATTGTAGGCTTGTCTTTCCATCAAAAATATATACAACCTATGAAACTTTTACCTTAAACTATTCAAATTTTGTCTGTTCTTTGTCTCTCTTTGAAATCTTTTCACAGAAATTGAATTGAGTTCTCATTTTTCGTAGAAGCAGCTGAGTAAATAAAGATAGAGGAAGGCTCTTGTGTTATGATGAAGATACCAGTCATATCTTTTGCAGAAGGTTTTTATGTAACTAAAATGGTTAATTTTATGATATAGGTAAAAATATTTTATGTTTAAGTAAAATTTTGCAATGAGTAAATGGAACTAATTTCTACCCATGTCTGCGTAAATGGAAATGAAATATTTCTCAAAAGTAGATGTCAAGTGCCGCTAAACAGTGCCAATATCTTTGAGAAATCCTTTAAATCTGTGATAAACTTTTGTTGTAGTTTTGATAAGACAGTTTTTCTCAAATAAATACTGCATAATTGTTTGTTTCATGTTATATTTTAAAAAGCTATTTGCTTCTCTGTATTCCCAGTATTAGATGTCTTCAAGAATTATGATATGCCTTCGTAAGCAATTGGTTTGTTTAAGCAAACAATTTCTGTGAATGAAGATTTTTTCAATTTCCGTTTTATTGTGTGTGAGGCTTTTTAAAATGTTCAAATGCAAAAAGGTTTTAAATGCATAATTGAAAACATATATAACCTTTAATGAGATATGATTAGGTCGACATCAGTATGAGGGCCTGTAGCTGTTAAATGAATATTGAGTTTGATAACAAGCGTGAATGTACCAAATCTCAATTTGTGTAAAGATTATGAGGATGAGAATCTGAAGACATTGTTAGATTGCATCAAGAGAACTGAGGAAATTGATGCTTCAGTTTTTATCCTCTCTCTTTGTCTGTTACGTAACAACTTTTCTTGAACAATTTGGCTGTGCAGATAACGAGAAGTTATGTTGATGGTTGGCACTAAGCAAGTTACATGTTTCCTAGTCTATTTTGCTGGCCTTGGTGCTTACGTTTTATGTCCTTCAGCTGATGCAGTAGGAGGCTATCTTATTTATCTGACATGTTTGACATCATCTTTTAGATAGTTTTTTTTTACTTGCCTTTGTTTTTTAATGCTATTTTTTTTCTCTAAGAAAAAATAAATAAAGGTGGAAGATGTATACCTATAATGTGTGTTTTCCAAATGGATTTTTACTGTCTTGTGTCAAGTTTTCACATTTTTCCATAATAATATTTGTCTATATTTGGTGACAATTTAAACATGTAAGAAAGGGAAGCCATAAATGAGGCTGGATAAGCAGAGAGAGTCCTGGTAGGCATATTTCTTTTCTTCACTCTTCACTTATGTTTTCCCACTTTGCTATTTGTTCTAAATTTCTCATAGGTAGACCCATAGGTCTATGAGGCTATAGTAGACGTAGATCGCTGACCTCCCTGCGTTCTCCTAATTTATTTTGAGTCGAATGTACAATCAACGCCATCTTGATAGAGCGGGACATAGACATTAGAAGTAGATAAATAGCTTACAGTATTCCACATCAAAGACATTAGAAGTAGGTAATTCTAATGTCTTTGTCCCACTCTATAAAGATGGTGGGGCTGGCGCACAACAGACTCACTTTGCTTCCGTTAGTCACCGATCTAGGTCTACTATAGCCTCTTAAACCTATGGTTAGACCAAAATTTAAAGTCAAGATTTTGAACAAGACAAAAACATTTTATTTCTTTTTCTACTGGTTGAAAGTTTTCTAGTTGGAAAACGCAATTTTTTTTAATCAAGACACAATGTTTTGGAGGAACATACCTTAATGAGATATTTACTAGCACTCTGGCAATAAATGCAACGGCCCTGAAAGATCCCACACAACCTTGGTGCAATTGAATCTTGATTTTGGTACCAACTTGCGCCATTCTCTAAAGATGAATGTAAAGTTATCACACTGCCAATGCTGCAGTCACACAGACTGTACATCATTTATTCCCCCAGCAGGCCATTTCACTCCAAAGTCCTTCTCAACTCCATTGGAAGCATAGAGCAGCCTGTAAAATGCTTTATAGGGCCTACCAGCAATAAGCAATATGACAAGATCTTTTCTGCCTGTATAATTACATGCTTAAAAAACTGGTACAATATCCTTTCACTTTCACCCGGAATGCTGGGATATGACTAGGTACCACAAAGTGATTTTTTATTTCCATCATTTTTATATTTCAAGCACATATCTAGATAGAACATACAAAAACAAGAAATCCAGTCTTTAAATCATCAAAATCGGACGATAATTTAAAAAGTTATGAATTTTTGTTTTATTTTTGAACTTGAAGGTCTTCTAGGGAAAAATACAGAATACATTTGAAATATCCGTTTACATATTTTCATTATCAAGCACACAACAAATGATATGATCACAGAAAATTGTATTGAATTATTCATTAAACTGGCCCCGCGGAATTATGCAATTTTTTTCCCAAAATTATGCGCATAATTATGCGGCCAAAATATCAAATTATGCAACAAATTATGCGCTCAGCCGGTAACTATTTTAACTATGTAGTTGTCTTAAAACTGAATAATTTTGTTCTACATGTTGCCGAAACTGAAATGACCGTTCAAAGCTCTTTCTACCAGGTACACAGTATACCTTTGTAGATTCCTATAAGCACCAAATGACTAACTAAAACTTAGTTGAACTGAGCTGCGTCAGACACGTAATCCCACGGGGTCAGAGTATAGCTTATAATGCCTGTAAGTTTTAAGGTTTGACTGATTTCACTCTCTGTCATAATAACAAACTGCATATATTTTAGGATCGGTTTGGGTTGAGATCTTACTGAGCTAATGAAGGAGGAATAATTAATATTGTAGTCTAATATATTTTTCAATGTTTGTAAACGTTTGTGTCAATGCCATCTATGACTTCTACACATTAAGTCCCTGTCGGGTTTGTGTGACTTAATAATGAAACTAAATTGAAAGTTGGCATTGTGATACCTAAATCACGTTTGAATGTTCTCATAAAAACACGTAAAGCCCATTTTCATATCTTTTTTTTGGGGTTGGTGAAAAGCAGCAAGTTTAGACAATTTTACTCATTAGGCCAGTAACATTTATCTAACAGAATTTTGAAAGTACCAGTATTAACTAATTTACTTAAAAGAAAGACTATGTAATCTTCAAAACCTTCATGAAAAACTTGAAGAAAAAATAGGCTACTTGCTTTTTTGTAAGATGGACAACAAAGTTGCAACATTGGATTTGATGATCTTCTTTACAGAGGGTCACAAAATATTTGACTTTGGCTTGCCAAATTGTCTTAAAAATTAACATTAATATGTTTGCAATTTCTACTAAAAATAGCCAGTGTCAGGGATCTAGTTTTGTCAATTCAAGGGGTTAAAGTTCAAAGGAATGGCATCTTCAAAGTATGTGTCCAACTAATATGAAAGGACAACCACAGATTTTTTTATAATTTGAATGCCAGTATTAAAAATCTTTTCAACTTACTCTAACTTTTTCATGTAGTCTAGTCTTTGTTGTCGTAATAAGGTCAAGAGAGGGTCATCTTCAAATTCATTATCAGATTCACAGCTTGCTGCTTCATCAATATCTGGTGGGAATAGAGCATGTTGTAAACAAAAAAATAACCAAATGAAGTGTATGTAAAGAAACCCAATAGGAGCTATAGACGGAGAGTCTTTAGAGACAGAGAACCTCCATTAATCAAGTGTGCTGGCCCTTGACTTCCAGCCTAGGGAGAAGAGCTGCGCCCAGGTTAGGACTTCTAAGTGCCCCTCTCCCAGCTGCTTGATTGCTCTGGTAGGTGTGTTTCCAGGAATAGAGAGTCACTTTGGGAGGGAATATGCTGATACCCCTGCAAATGTTCTAGCACCAACTTCAACATGCACTCCTTGTTTTGAAAATTCAGCGCTCTGATCATCCTTGGTTGGGTCATAATACTTCGCAGATTTGAACTGGTGAGTCTGATCGACTCTGCTCTCTATAAATGATTTCATTTGAAACTCGTCTGAGTGTTAAAAAAATTGTTTTTTCTTTGTCAGCTTAAAGATTAGGCCTTTTAGTTAGTCAGTATTTTAAAAACTAAAATATAACAAATATATGACTGAAAAAACGTGGTGTCTTCGAACATGATGGTAAGAGCTGGAAGTAAATAACATGTAAAAAATCCAATTTAAATTACTTCTGAAATAACATTACCAGCTGATATTGCTTTCTTACAGTAGATTAAACCAAGGAAAAACAATTATGGATCAAAGATAAACTTTAAATGACTTAATGTTGTCCTTCAGCAAACCTCACAGTGAATGATGCAACCAAGATATACAGTATTGAGTAAGAAATACACATAAAGGGGATAAGGAGTGATGGACCAAATTTACGCATGCAAACTCTGATGTCTCCGTTAAATAATAATAACAATAATAATAATAATAATAATAATAATAATAATAATAATAATAATAATAATAATAACAGAAATAAAAATGCTGACATGCTTTGAGTTTTTCAAACTGCTGATAAAAAAAAAAAGAGGCACAAATCTACATGTTTACCTTACTGGTTCAAATTTCCTTTCAGTGGACCAAATTACAATTTTTTTTCTTGATCTTAAATTAACGGTTGGACTAACCTGTGACAGTAGTTAGAGATGGTGTTAGTGTTGGCGTGCTCTGTAATGGATGGACATTTCCTTTGGAAGGAGAAGGCGAGGATAAATCCGACTCGTGCACAAATCTAGATGGGGCAGGGGATTGGGGGAAAAGTGATGCCCAGCTGTCCACACTTGATATGACCGATGGTCCATCAAACAAGTGATCTGCTACAGTCTGAAAGGGTTGCAAAGGTAAGTCCTAGTACATGTGAATTTATCTACACTGAGATTAAAGATGATATATTTAAAAGATCAGTAGGAATTAAACACCATAATAATGTAACATATATGTTACATCAAAGGTTAGTCACTTATAGTAATCATTGCTTCAAAGTAACTGTTTAATTCATAATTCTACACACCCTTGCAATTACAATACTCCATTTGGTTATGAAAGTTTAGACATCTTGGTAATAATCTTTCAAAAAATGTTGGTCCCTAAGTATTGACACTTTTGTTGAACAAACACACATTGAAATTTTATCTCAATGATACAATAGATTCTGCTACTAATTAAATTATGAGCGCTTACTGTGAGTAAAGGTTTGTTTGCCTCAGTTAAATTGTGAACTTGACAGTGGTTTTTCACAAAAAGCTTCGTATTTTATACAAATTTTCAATACAATTAGCATTTTTTCGTATTCTTCAACAGTTTATCCACTTAGCATCATAGCTGATAGAGCACTATTGCAGTAGAAGCAACATAGTTGAGAAGAAAATTGATTATGAAAAAGTTGCTTAGTACATGTGTAAGGTTTACATGTTTAGGTAGGTTATACATTGTACAAACATTGTATCTTGATAATGATTATTGATAATTCAAGCTAGACAATTTCTTCATAAGAAGACTTGGGGCAAGGAAAGCAGGGTTGAGCAGAAGTACAAATGCCTGGCTTTTTCTTCAACAAAAGCTAGCATTTTGACAGATTTATTTGTAAACACGAAATTCGGGCCTATGAAATTGAGGAACCTCCATTCTCATTCTGAAAACAAAGATGAACAATGAAAATCATTATATCATGTCACATTGCTCTCTGTACAATAGTGACAGATAGTGTCACTCAAAGGATAATATCATGGAAAGACCCTGAACAGCAGCCACTGTACCATCATTAGTGGTGGCGCCCATTGTTGAAGAGTTGCTTGAAATTTGCTTTCAACTGGCAACTGTATACTATTACTACTATGACAGCAATCTAGTAAGTGTAGGATTAGAGACAGCTCTTAATTAGGATGAAGAGGATCTAAATACTACTTCAAAACCTACCTGGACAACCGCTCTTTGAATTTTCTGGCGGTTGGGACTTTGATAGACCATCTCAACTCTTGTACTTTGCTTGTCTCCAGTTGGTTCACCTTCTCTAGAAAAAGAAGAATGACTGTGATGGCTGGTAATATTCTTTCTGGTACCTTCATCCTTTGGTTTATGTGAAGTTTGTGAATGAGGTTCAAATCTCTCATCTTCATCGTGTGAATGACGTTCTTGAACTCTTGAATTCCTCTCTTTGGAAGAGGACCCACTGCAGACACTTTCCTTATCCTCATTCACAGAACTGTCTTGATCAAGATCTCTTACAGTGTTCTCTTTTGCTCTTTCTCTTTTGTCATAGGATGAGCTTTTCCCATCCCTTCTCTCTTTTCTCTTTAATCTGGTCCTCTTTGTATTTTTTTGACCATTTTCTGAGAGCACCTCATCCTCCAGTTGTGAATTTTTTGTCACTCTTTTCCCGACTTCAACACTGGGCTTTTCTGCTACAAGGTACTGATGATATACTTGCCTATTCTGTAAAGAGGATTCATCACTGTCACGGTTACTGTTCACAGAGTCAGATTCTTCATAAGCAGACAGCTTTTCTTCATGTCTGCTTTTCACAATGGAAAGTTCCTTTTTCTTTATTACAAGGCTGTTTTTAGAAGTTTCTTCATCGTTTAAAGCATTTGATGAGATGGGAGTTTCTTTACCTTTACATTTTGAGCAAAAATCTTCCTTTTTCTCCTTTCCCTGATTCAGGGCAACAGACTTCTTACCATCACACAAAATTATGGAGCCCATTTGATCGACGATGGGATTTATATTTTTGTTTACAGGACTATTATCATCTGCAGGAAGAGCTGTGTTGTTTCTATTCAGTGAATGATGGTTGCTTCCTGAACTTTGCAAGGAACTTAACTCAACATCTGTCTTGGTAGAGACATTGTTTACATTAGTGTTGATTTCAGCAGTCTTAGTCTTATCGCCAGGATGTTCATTTTCCCTGTGCCGTACGTTTCCTTTGTTGGCGTTTGAAAGACCTGCTGAGACTGGTGTGGTGCCAGCGCCACATGTACCAGTGATGTGTTTGAGTCTCACAAGAATTGGGTCAGCCTGTGGGTTGATCAGGGCCTGGACTTGTCTGTCCTCAACATCTGGTCCTTTGGGCTGTGGGAGGAATGGAAACAAAGGACGATCAATACTGAGACAGTGCCCTTAAGATATATCTATCTATATATCGTCGGTGAAAATGCCAAACCGTGTAACTCATCGAATCAACATTTTACAGGAGACCAAAAAAAACGCATAAGTTCGTCAGTTTTGTTCAAAAAGTAACAGAAACCAGTTATATAATGGCTATCACCCACTCGATAAGACTAGTATTCATTTTAATGGATTATTTTTGTTTTTGTTTACTGTAGGTGACTTACACGG
>JAUEKT010309881.1:0-10886 GCA_031762655.1 Doris verrucosa | reverse complement strand
TACTACTACTACTACTACTACTACTACTACTACTACTACTACTACTACTACTACTACGACTACGACTACTACTACTAATTCATCTATAATATCTTCAATTTCAAGACCTAATCTGAAATATGATAGGGCCTACGTGTAATTGGATAGTATATTCATCATTCATGGAATAATATAATATTGCATTCTTTGGGCTGAAAGTATTATAAGGATTCACGGTTTATATTATTTTTGGATAAAGTAATACACTGCCTTTAACTGTATAAGCCTAAAAGCAGTGACTTTTGCATCCATTTCTCTTAACCAGGAAAACCACTTTCAATTCGGGGGATTTCTCACTGGTGTGAATGAAACTCATAAAAGATGGCCACTCCAAGATTGAAATTAAAACTAAGCGTGCCATGGCAACGTCGAGTGAAGTTAAATTAGACACTATTTGGAGAATCAATAAACCAGTTTCCCAACCAAGTTAAATTGTACATATTCCTGGTCTTGTCCATCCCCCTCTACGGCTGTGAAAGCTAGACCACAACATCAGTCACACCAAGACGTATACAGCAGCTATTTATTTCTTTGTACAGGATGATGATGATAGCATGATGATGACATTCATTTATATAGCGCCTCAAATCCATGACGCCATGCTCTAAGGCGCTTGGACGGAAAGACAAAAAGGAAGATGAAGACAAAAAGACAACGCACGATCACACATTTACTATCTCAAAACTGCACTGGTGCAGATTGCCAAAGAATAGCATTCAAAAGCATTTTTTAAAAGCTCTGTCTTGAAATTGGCTTTAAATGTTGACAGATTTTTTTATTCCCTCGTTCTTAAAGTGAGGGCATTCCAAACTTCAGGTCCACCGACATAGAATGATTTTTATGACTGTTTTCGCCTGTGCGTTGGTTTGACTAGGCGGTCTCTGTTTGAGGACCTAAGGGACCGTGCAGGAACATGCTTTTGAAGTATCTCTTCCAAGTATTTTGGAGCCAGGTTGTGTAAGCATTTGTAAGCCAAAGGAGGAACTTTAAAGTTGGCTCTTTCAGCTACTGGAGGCCAGTGGAGAGACTTCAGGATAGGCTGGTCTCGCCATGTTGACATTGTGATGAGCTTGGCAGCACAGTTTTGTACCAACTGCAGGCGATTCAAATTTTGCTTTGGAACACCAAGCCTACTTGTGATATATGGAGGCACGAAGTGGTGAAAGTCTCAAACTTATGACAGAGATGCCAACCCTCACGATTTTCGCGTAAGGCTCACGAAATCCTGACCATTCTCATATCCCAACATTTTCCTGTGTAAAATCACGGTTTTGCGTGGCTGATGTAAATAACATTTTATTTGGGACAAAAAGTTAACTTTACATCATTCAGCAGAGGCTCCTACTCCTACCTTTCTGTTTTTCGCGGAATCATTCCGTGAAACAGTCTTGCTTTCCGCGATCCCGCACTCTCAGCCGATATTCTGCATCTTCGTTGCTGGGAGAGTTTTTCCCTCTTTTCATCATTTGCCGTGATCACGGACAAGCGTTTTCGGCAACCGTAATACGCCGTATGGAATTTAATACAACTACTTCCGGGTCACACCGACCATTGAAATTGCATTTCATCGTTCCATTTGCCTTGCCGCTCTCCGAGGCTATCGACATGGCAATTATGATTAGTGAGAGTGTGTGTGTGTGCTTGGCTATGCTTGTGTGTTAAGTGTTAAGTATATGGAAAGAGAAATGCCGCAATCGTCATTGTTTGGGGGGTGTGTTTGGCTATGTTTGTGTGTTAGGCATACGGAGAGAGAAAAATACCAGCGACCTTTTTATGCAAGTGATTGTGTGTTTGGCTATGTTTGTGTTAGGTTAGTACTAAAATTTGTGGCTCGTCGGGTCTAGATTATCATTTGTCGCTCGTTACAGATGATCTCACGAAGAAAAATCAAATATCACTAAAAATTGTGAGCAATCTCACTAAAAACTTTCACTTAGGGTTGGCATCTCTGGTATGAGGTTCGATCCTTGAGCGAGAAAATTTACTCCAGTTGCTTTGAAAACTTGACTCAGGTGTAAGTCAGTACCAGCAAGGGCTGGGGAGTAAAACCTAGTGTCCTGTCCAGAGGATGATCTTGTATCATCCATTCTGTTTCTATTGGCGCTACAGAATCTATCAAGGCCTAGAAGGAAAATAATACTGCTTAGACTGCTAGTTTAATATCCAACTGTGCACATTGTGCTTCTTTGGGCTGATAATCTCAAGATTATAGAAATTCAGCTTTATATTTATTTGTCTTATTCCATTCCAGATAACGTCAATTCGCATGACAATGCAATGCAGGGATAAAATCACGTTATTTATTATGATATATTCTTACCTCTCATCTAACACAAGTTTATAGAGACCTTTCATAAGTGTCATGTCGTCCATTGACATTGTTTTGATCTTTGGATGTGCAAATAATATCAGCCAGAGTTCACCAAAACAACTTATTTGATGTATATAGGTGTATAATATAATATGAACGGTTTGACCACAAAATGCGATGTATCCAGGTTTGTTATTTTAGCAACCCATGATTTTTGGCTGCCAAAAGCTATCATTCTGGCAAGAAATAAAAAGGTCCAAGTTTGGAGTCATGACTATACTATGTAATATGTACAGATCAAATGGATGTCATTGAATGTACCAGTGTCTATTTGTGTAAGATACTTTTATTTATAATTCATTTTACTATTATTGTTCACAGTGAAAGAAAATATCAGAAAACCATTGGCTTTGAAGAGGAGGATGAATTCGAAACAGAGGATAATGGAGATAATGAGGTTGAATCAACGTATTTGAATGAAGAAAATTTGAAAGGAGAATTGATATCTGACCAAGAAAAGTTAACAAACCGACTTTCTACCATTTTTCTCGGAGACTTTGACTTGAGTTCTGATTCAGACACTGAAAGTGGAAAAGCTCAGGCATTAAATGGTTTTGCCTGTGGCTCAAATCACGTTAATGAAAAGTTGAAGAAATATTTGGATGACTCATCTGGTTTGCAAGGGATAAATGAAGAAATATCAGATTTGCCTGTGGAAAAAAGCAAATTAAATTCTGCCTGGGACACTTCAGACAATTCTGCCCTGATGGAAGCAATGGGCCTCCCCCTCAGCTTTGGCCATGTGAAAGCCAAAAGGTCGAAAAAGGTAGGTTGTTATTATTTCTTTTAGTTCTATTTTTACATTTTCTCAGCATTGTGGTGAATTAACAATAGATTAAACAAAAACCCCAACAAAATGAGCCTTTAATCGAGCACACATACATTTCTGCCATTGAAATAATAACTATAGACAATAAAGTTTGAGTGTACTTAAGATAAAATTAATAGTTCTGTAAAATGCAAAATTGAAGTCATTTCTGTTTTCAGAATTGCTAGAGATTCTTCATGTGCCTTTATGACACAACATGATTTTGTATAGTCAAATCTTGAGTAAGGGAAATAACTTGGTTTTATAAATATGCTTGATTTATTTAGATGAATGGGATTTTATCTAAGTGTGCATGAAAACAAGCCAAGCATCTGAAACTTAGAGGCTGGTTGTTGTAATGCAGATAAACAAATTGATTTTGAAATTATTTTCCATGACAGAAACCAGCCTCCAAGTTGAGATGTTATCAGGCTAGTTAATATGCACATTTAGGTTTTCATATATTGGTGTCTGACATTGAGAGTTTGTGAAAACTTTCTGACAACTCTGCTGACTAAACATTTGTAGTGTTCTCCTATCAATCAACTTTTTTTTTTTTATTATACTTCTCTAGTTCTTTGCTGTAAAAGGAGTTGATGCATACCATCAGCCTGAATAGAGAGAATTATTACGGTCTTTAAATACTTGACTTTCACACTTACCTAAAGACCCACAATGGATTATGACCCTGCAAGACCATGGTGATAAGAGTCCCGTCTAAATGTTCAGGCAATTTCATACACCCTGTGGCATCTAAAGGAGAGATTGATGTGAAGTTTAGAGGGTTATTATAAACCAGTGATACAGTGGAACCTCTCTAATCGGGAAATCTCAATTTTGACTTTTCCTCACCTTTTTGAAGTATTTAAACCTCTCTAACAAATCCCAGCATCTCCACTGGAAGGATATTGTTGCACCAGCTTTAAAAACACGTTTTTTAGTGTTTTAGAGGTTCATATTTCTCCATGAATTGAGATACATTCTGTTCTCGTAAGGCTAGCAAAATTGATAATGCAATGGAATTCTTACGAAACTTTATTTGAGAGCTACGATGATAAAGTGATAACTACAAAGTAAATGGCTAAAGCAAATTTGAAAAACTAATGTATTGGACCTACAAGATTAGGTCATTCATTAGATACTGGGAAACAGGTAGATAAATACTCAATGTATGATGGGTTGTTAAATTCTAGGCGTGTCCACCCTGTGATTGACAGCTGGTCGGGTAAGAATGAAAGACTCTCGGATCCATACCAATTCTCAACTTTGCCGTAAGCACTGGTTGCCTCCCATGTCAACACCTCGGTCATTGTCGTAAGGGTGAGGAGTACAGCCCCCTTTCCAGATTTCACACCTTGATCTGTGGTCAGCATGTCTGGCTTTAGTCAACGTCATGTATGGACAATACGGGATGACTTGTCCGTCGGGCCTATGACCAGCATGTCTGGTTATGGTCGGCGTGAAGTGATTATTACGTGTCAATGCAGTCTAACAGCTTAACAAAGGCCTGCTATATTGGTTTTTAAAGTGAGACCGAATTTTTATAGGAAATGAGTGGTGAAAGGTAAACATATTGGGGAGGGAAAGCTGATGATAATTAAAATGATCTCGCCAATTTTTTCCCGATTACAGAGGTAAAAAAAATAATAAGAGAAAAATCCGTTCCCTGGGATTTCTTTCCGATTAACCGGATTCCCGATCAGAGAGGTTACGCTGTATTCATAAACTGGGATGTGCAGAAGTATGTCTCATGAAAAGTATTGTGAGTGTGGGGCCAGCTTATTAATTATCAATGTAGAGCTTGAAGCTAAACCAAACTTTCTTCTAGATTCCATGAATTATAGCTGCCAGATAGAAATGGAAAGCCATTTATTCTTTTACTTTTGGTACAGACTTGGAGTCAATAAAACATATATTTATTTGGAAAGTATGAAGGTTTTTGCTCCTGCGGATAAGTTACATATGATTTAATGGCTTAAAGAAACCGGCAAAGCCTTAGATATGAGAGATTGCAGTCATTCTTGTTTTGCTTTGTTCTTTACACATGAGTGTTGTGCTCCATACTGATTTGCAAACAATGAGTGCATGTCTTGTATTAATAATTATTTGGTTTTAAGTTTGTTAGGTCAAATTGGTGATGTTTCACTTCATATTTCAGGTCTGTTTGCTAAGCAAAATTAGTTTGCCAAATCAGTGGCTGTTTCTTTCGTCTTTTTTATTGAAATTTTGTAATCTTCCTGAAAAGAGCAATCTTTTTTTCTGAGTTCATCAAATCACAACTCGTCACCATTTATTTTATTTCAACACGATTATTTCACTATTTTCATTTCTTCGCCTTTCATCCAGAGCAAACTGACCGAAAAAGAAATTCGTAAGAAATTCACCGGCTTGTGGGAACAGCATGGGGAGCTGATGGTGTATAAGTCGTTTGTGTCAATCTACCCTGATTACGCGGAGCTCTATGATGAAATTACAGGATCCATCCCGCCCTGTGTAGAGATTGAAATCACAGACGATTCCACCCAATACAACAACACTGATGCTGACATTGCTCACTGTCCCAGTGATGGAGTGGATAGTCAAAAAGACAATGAAAACATTACTGAGTCTCAAACTAGAAATTCCATTGCTGACTCTCAAGTAACAAAAGAAGGGGATGCAGTCACACCGCCTGATCCCGCCTCCTTAAAAACTGCATATGGCGAGGAGCACAAGATGGAAAATTTGGACTCATCTAATAGCATTCTCATCTCTGATGCTGGCGACTGTACCACAGAGGAAAAAACGGAATCAACAAGTGTTCTCTACACTGAGAGCTATTCCTATTCCATACTTCCGTCGAATGGCTCAAATGACCACGGCTATAGTGGAAGTGAGAAGAATGACAACAACAAAGAACATGATGATAATGTAGTGGAGAGTAGTTTTAACGATGAACACAGCTACAACGTCAACAGTGATCATGGCTATAGCGCAAAGGAAAGTAGTGTTAACGATGATCATGATGGCAACGGCATAGCTGAAGGTGCTGATAATGGCGCAAACGGACACACTGATGGATATAATCAAGATTACTACGATGGAAATGAAACATACACACACGAGGAGCTCATTGCCATTTTAAAAGGGACTCACGACGACCTGAAGAATCAGATTTATTGGTTTGTCAAAGAGAAAGTCGGTGCGTGGTATCAGGAGCACCCAAACCAGAAATTCAAAGTGTCGTCCCTGGATGAAGACCTTCTGGCCCTTGCCCAGCCCTACATTCAGCAAGCGGCTGGCCATTGGGAGGAAGGGGAGGATTTTGACTCCATGGAAGGCGTTTGCGATGTCAGTCAAGAGGACGAGGAAGATGTTCCTGATGATGAGGAGCTTGTTGATGGTAAGTCAAGTACATGCAATTGATTATAAGGATGTACATATTAGTTTACAAAAGTTTAGTGCTACACTTATTTACTTTAAAACAAAAGTAAACACCCATTTTCAGATAATTTATCTTGGAAGTCTGAGGCCAAACTCTCAGATTGTCTGTTTTCGGGGAGTGTCTCCATTGTTGTCGTCAAACCCCCTGGTCCACATTGATGAAAGCAGACACTGTCACTGCTGAAGCATTAAAATTGTCACTTGTCACAGTGACAAAATCTAGGAATAAAACAGTCAATTTCATAAAAAAAAATACTATTTCTTAGGGGGATTTGAGAATATAAGTTACACTGGGTTCCCCAGATGACGTAAACCTTTCAATGCTCATATTTTATGTCAGGAAGATTAAACGTGTTTGACATTTTAGCCATGACAGTGTTACCAAAATAATATTATGACCTTTGGTTAATTTACATGCATTTTGTGTGATGTCTTAGTGTTACATACATCAGAAATGTAGTCTTACAAAATAGGGAAATGGTGTGTGTCTACATTTCTCACTTTTGCAACACAAAACCAGGAGAAACTCACCAATGGTCAAAATGTTATGGTCATCATCTCTTTTCTGTGTAATGCACTCTGTAAAAATCTATGGTACAAAAAATTAGACTCTCCATATTCCTGCCATGAAATAAAAGCATTGAAAGATTGAAGTTATCTTCCAGTGCTTTATTCTTAAACCCGTCCGTTACAACCAGGACATGCACATGTATAATTAATTGAAATTATGTGTTTTTTTTAAACGTAAATACATTTTTAATTCTGCATTGGGTTCTGACATCTATTTGGGACATCTGTCAAATAGATTGCCTTTTCAATATTGGTAGGTCGACATGTACAGGAACTAGACCACTGCAGACTACATTAAAGATAAAAATCCATAGGCACAGAAACTGACTGGCAGCGGAATGGCACCGGCACGGGTTGTGCGGTATCGCAAGCAACAACTTTACTGTTTTAATTCATAGGCACGGCAGCGTTGCGTATGTTTTGCTGCTAGTCAAAACTGTCGGGATTTTTTTTAAACAAGAGCGATTACTGCTGATGATTTGGTTAAAAAGTGAGGGGGTGAAAGTCAACACAGACAGCATCAAGACAACATCAATGTTAGGAGCATGAAATTCTGAAAGAGCGAAAGTGAGGAGGCATTTATCACCATCATGTAAAAGAGCTTCAGCTCCATGAGGAAAAGTGTCAGCAATAATTTTTACCTGACACATTGGGAATGAGCAGAGCATCTTTGTGTTCAGGCTGTGAGACATTTATAAAGTATGAGATTTCCATGTACAAGTTCCACAAGTCTATCGATGGTTGCCTTATCTTGACATGCCGGCATTGCCTTGGAGAAGAAAGTGCCCGCATTACAAAGTGTAGCATTTTGACAGGAAAATTTAAGCGCCAGTCACACCCACATTCTTCTTTAATAGATCGATATGGACAAGGGGCTGTTACTATTTCTATATACATCTTTCTTGCTTTTGTGCTTGCGGGACTATTCAATTACTTTCTCTGTCAGACACACATTGTTCTCTACGGCACCATTGTGGCTGCGGCATAATCACTCCTGTGTGTGTCGGTTTTTAAAAATCCTGCTGGGTACCACAAAATAACTGTTCTGTACCAATCACCCAATGGACTAAGACAATGACGTTTCTGTTTGAGTGATCTGTACTGTCCCCGCTGCCATTAATTTTCGGTGCCTATGGATTTCCACTTAGGGAGATTACTATAGTCCATTTCACGCAAAACGGTTTACGTTTTTTTGGGATAACTTTTTATTCCCAGACATATCGCAATGAAATTTTGTCCATGTATCAAAGTCATTATGTCTTATTGTGGGTATTTTTTAAGATTTTTTGGACCTGGAATAAAGAGGTTAGTTTCATAGCGTATATAAAAAATGAACTGATTATAGCCCACAAATTTTAGATGGTTTAAGGCATAACTTTTCTTGACATGTCTTTTTAAGAGCAAATAATGACATTCTGTTAAAGACAGAGTCCCCCTCTAATTGCGCGTAAAGCAATAGTTACATTAATTCATTTTAAACAAACATCCTTCTCTTCGACTCCTCATTTTACCAACGAACTAGACAACAAGTGTAACAACTCGGCGTTGTTTTACTCGTAGGGTTATGTACATCTCCCGATTATTTCCCTTTGTTTCGATGTGGTACTTGAACCTTGCCTTCAAATCCTTTCAAAAAATTAGTAAGGGTATATTATGCTCTACTTTATAGAAAAAGGATTCAACATGTAATGTATTGACTATAGATGCTCTGAGTAATTGTTAGTTTTAAGTTTGAACTTCTCAGACACAGAAAAATAAACAAAAAGAGAACAAAAGATTTTACACCCTGTTTTTTAGACCTAGATCTAGATCTAGCCTAGATTCAAGTATAGTACGGTAGGGTTTAGATCTTTATAGTTAAGAGGAGGTAGAGGGACTCTATAGATCTTCTAGATCTAGATTTATCTAGATTAGATTCTTGAATTTAGATTAAGATGTAGCTCTAGAGATAAATCTACATCTAGATCGACACCCCTATCAAGAATCTAGATACATCTGTATAAGAACTCATAGATCTTTTTATCTAAATCCAGCTCAGTCTAGATATAGCTCTCTTTATATAAAGTTATTAGTTATTCACAAAGGTTTGAACCGAAAATTTAGATCTAGATCTATAGACTTAGAAAGCCTCGCTCGATACTAGTCTAGATCTAGATTATTAATGAAATATGATAGAGCTAGGCTTCTTGAACACATCGAAGCCAAGGGAAGTAATGCTAATTCGTCCTCGGCGATCGACTTGAGTTGGTATTTCTGTTATCTACATCTTTGGTTTCACCATTTACCTTCAAATTGTTGAGTAAAATAAGCCTACTTGAAATAATTCCAACTACACTTAATTTACTTATATTTGACTACCAAATTTGATATCTAGATGTAGATATTTAGATCTAGATCTAGTGGGCTTGTGACCATATAGCAGAAAATGGGACATAGAAAGATCTAGGCCTAATTGATGGTTTGCACACAAAGGAATGAAAACACCTTAAAGGCGACTGGACATTACGAATAATGAAACTGCAAAGTTATTCCTGATATTGATATTACATGTACTAATATTAGATCAAGATCTAAATCTATATCTTGGATTTTAAATCTTGATTCTTAATCTCTATCGAAACATTCATGTCGTGACAGTCAATGCCCTTTAAACAAAGCGCTGCACTTTGGCAAAAAGTCGAATTGTGTCCTTATATTTGCACAAACGAGCTATGACGTTACAAATTTTGCGGTAATTTCGTGTGACGTAGGGTCCTATGCTGTATACTATTTAATTTGTGTGGGTTTTTTTTTAGTCATGCCCAACAAAATGTATACTTTTATGAAGGAATTTTTCTTATTTTTAAATCAAATTTTAACAGAAAAATATTGCCATATTAAGACAAAATGAGTTACAGAACTGCGAATTTTCATTTCGCTGCGTTTACAAATAACGTTATCCGCGAAAAACGTCAACCGTTTTGCATGAAATGGACTATAGTGTGGTGACACTTGCTCTGTGAATGGATAAAACAGTATTGTAATGTAATGATAGAAACAGTGAATTTTCCATGCAAGCTAAAGAAACAAATTCAATAAATGGCCAAGACATCAAGGTAACTCACGATTCATGTCCCATTGTGTGATAAACCACGCTCAAAGCCTTACTCCGCCCCCATCCCTTCCCACCTTTCCCACATACGCACACAGATGCAGACACCCACACAGGAGTTGTTGAATGGTACATTTACTGAACGTAGGCGGTTACCGACTGGCAGTATTTCACACTTTTGGTTAAAATTCTTACAATTCTTTGATGATGTTGAGCGAAGTAGCGAACTTTTCGTTTTGGCTTTTTAAAAAAAAATATATATAATTATCTGAATCACCAGATACTTTTAACGCTTCTAAATCCTTAAAGAAGAAGAACACTAACAACAATAACAACATGAAATTGACCAAAACTTGGCTCTCCCTAAACAGCTTAACCTTCTCCAAATGCAATCTTTAAAAGCAACACATCAAAACTGCCATACTTGAAAAAGATGACTGCATTTTTTCTCTCCCATTTTTATATGTCAATATAGATCAAAGATGCTGTTAGTGTTTTTCTTCTTTAAGGATTTAGAAGCGTTAAAAGTATTTATATTGTCTCATCAGTTAAAGCATTCTGACTCATTGAATCGAGATACAATA
>JAUEKT010309771.1:0-10895 GCA_031762655.1 Doris verrucosa | reverse complement strand
CTTCTTGGTGATGCCTTTTTTCCCTTTATTCGTTCTGTCCATCCATTCATCAATCCTGCCCTCCGTCCGTGCATTCATCCATCACTCCATTGTTCTCTCCTTCGACCCGCCCATCAATCAATCGATTCATCAGACCACGTTGCCTTGCATCTTTTCTTTCTATCTTTCTTTCTTTCTTTCTTTCTTTCTTTCTTTCTTTCTTTCTTTCTTTCTTTCTTTCTTTCGTTCTTTCCTTCCTTCTTTCTTTCCTGCTGTCTGTCTGTCTGTCTTTCTTTCTTTCTTTTTTTCTTTCTATCTTTCTTTCTTTCTTTCTTTCTTTCTTTCTTTCCTTCCTTCTGGCTCACTTTCTCATTTCTTTCTTTCTTTATTTTTTCTTTGCTTCTTTCTTTGTTTCTTTGTTTCTTTGTTTGTTTGTTTGTTTGTTTGTTTCTTTTTTCATTCTTTTTTCTTACTTTCTGTGTTTCTTTCCTCATCATTTCTGTTCTTTCTTTTTTTCTCTCTTTTTTCTCTCTTTTTTAATTTTTCTTTCTTTTTTTCACACAAAAAACCCAAACAATAACCATTTCCTCATGTAGTGATGGACGCACTTATTTGTTTCGCTTACCGGTCGTTTGCCGTAATGAAAATAAAGCCGAAACGAACAAGCGAGCAGGGAAGCAAACAAGCAAACAAGCAAACAAGCAAACAAGCAAACCAACCAACCAACCAACCAACAAGCAAAGAACAACCAATGAATGAACAATCAGACAGACAAACATCTCCAGACATCGAAGAGAAACGTTTCCACGCTTGAGGACAAAGGTCACTAAAAGGTAAAGAGGAAACGATGGAAGGGTGAAAACAAACAGTTTGATGCAGGCCCGTGAAATACAATGCCAAAAACGACCGTTTCATAGACCACCGCCTAGATCTTCTCCGCCCACTTCGACAATCCCTTTGAAAAAAAGAAAAGAAAAAAAAAGAAAGTAAAGTTCCGTCTAGGCCTTCACAGACAAAAAGAGTCGGAGCTTATCCCGGTTTCTGTAGCATTAAGCGAAACAGATGATGCAAGATCATGCCCTGGACAGGAGGCTAGTCTTTCACACGTTGTACTCCCCATCCCTTGCTGGTACTCATTTACACTTGAGTTGAGTGAAGCAACTGGAGTAAATTTTCTTGCTCAAGGAAAATAAAAGACGGTCGCTGATGGGACTCGAACCCATTAACTCTCGGTCAGCAGTCAGACGCCCTAATTACTCGGCCTCCGTGCTTCCTCCTTTTGGTAGTACGTAAAGACAATGAAGCCCTATATAGGCCCGGACCTTACCTCAGTTTTGATATAAATCTGTATGGTAAAGCGGAGCAAATGACATTGGAGTTTGACCAAAGCGTACACATGCTGCAAACCTGACATTGAAGGCTGGTTATTGGAACAGAAAATAATCTCAAGGTCGCTTTCTTTTCCTCCATGACAGTTGGGAACATCCAAGTTCCAACTCATTGGATTGTTCTTATATACATTTAGAAGGTGACGTAAGTTTATTTCAAGCGATCGCTGATTGCGATGTGGTACTATTGATAAAGATAAAGATGGGTTATTAGTCAGTACCCCCTCACATGTATAGGCTCACCAAGTGTTCATCATTTATCCCACCCATGCCATTTTCAAACCAAAATCCATCTCAATCGACAAACTGGTAATATTGAATTTTCTTTGAAAAAGTAAATAAAACCCTATAAATAAATTAAAACTCAGCCGGTGTGCCTCCGTGGAGCAGTCCAAGTGAAGTAAAAGTTCCTTCTAGACCCAAAGAGCCGGAGCTTATCCCGGTTTCGTTAGCGTTAAGCGGAGCAGATGATACAAGTTCATCCCCTGGACAGGACGCTAGTCTATCGCAGGCTTTACACCCCAGCCCTTGCTGGTACTCATTTACACCTGAGTCGAGTGAAGCAACTGAAGTAAATTTTCTTGCTCAAGAAAAATACATGATGCCCGCGGCGGGATTCGAACCCGATACCTCTCGGTCACCAGTCCGATGCTCTAACCACTGAGCCACCGTGCATCCTAGTCCAAGGGAAGAGGCCAATTTATTATACGGACCAAGGCGGTAAGTCAAGTAAAAAGTAAATTTCTGATAAATTCAACCTTAATTTCTCAGTGCCATGATGAGGCTCACAAGGCTTCAAAGTCTCCTCTCCATTGTGGTCAGTCTGGGGCAAGCCTGAGAGCAGTGCTCCATGATTTCCAACCTACACCGTTCCTTCCGGGTTCTAATATCCTCCTCCATGCAATCTTTGATCTGCCTCTATTCCTTATTTCTTCAGGAGTCCACTTACAGGCAGAGGAGCAATCATCTCTTGGCTGGGCTGGGCATCTCCTGAGAAGTTACCTGACTGTGCTGTGCCGTCTTTTCTCATCGGTTCTTGGGTAGCATCACCTCTGCAGAAACAGTAACATTGAAAAGGAAATTACTACAAGGATTGAAATGGCAGCACAGGCTTTCAAGAAACTAACAAATTTGTGGAAGTCAAAATCCCTCAACACAAAAGCAAAACTTAACATCTACCGACCGAACGTGCGCTCAACACCCCTTTACGCATCTGAAACATGGAGAACCAATAAGAAGCTGGAAGGCCGTCTGAGAGGTTTTGAGGGAAGATGCCTCAGGAGAATCCTTCAGATAAGATGGGACGAGAAAGCCACAAATGATGAGATCTGGAAAAGAATAGGGTTCAACAATATAATAGTTCTGGAGGTGAAACACAGACGCTGGACTTGGCTTGGTCATGTCCTACGAATGCAAAAAAACCCAACATCCTCTTGAGGCTTTGTTTTGGGCACCTCCAGGAAAAAGAAGTAAAGGTCGACCACTAGGGACCTGGAGGCAAACCATTGAGGAAGAGATAGCAGTGATGGGAAAGACCTGGCATGAACTACGATGGCTCGCCCAGGATCGAGCTGGCTGGAGGTCTCTTATTGGCGCCTTATGCTCCATGCGGAGCCCAGAGGATTGAGATGAGAGTGCACCAACAAGGTCCACAGGCATAAATGTTTGAAAAGGGCTCCCGAATCCTCTCATGCTACATTAAACCTAAAGAGAAGCTGGCCCAGAAAAAGAGGAAGAAACAGCAGAGTATCCTTCTGAACAGCCAGAGCTCATTAGTCCTGGCATACTGTCTGTTTAGGGGGTGGGCCCCCGAGAACCGTCCATAATTAAAGCAGTTGCAAAAAAACCCGACATCCTCTTGAGGCTTTGTTTTGGGCACCTCCAGGAAAAAGCCTGGTGTGTAAGTTTATGTGTGAATAATGCTGCATTTCACACTAATATGATGATAATCCATAGCTTAATGAAGTCTTCATTCCATATCAAAATACAGTGTTTTTAGCTTTAAAATGCCCCTTATAAAACATTTCCAACACGGATGCTCTCCCTCGGCCCTGCACTTAAAATTCCTCGAATTTCTTCACAACTCAGTGGAAGGCTTGAATTGAAAGTCATTCCTTATTTTCTTTTCTGAGTGTTGATAATTTGACCTTTGGAAAAATGTATTCTGCACCAGTCGAGTACATCATTCTGTAATCTAAATCTGATCTTAATTCTCAGATGCTGTAATCATATGATTTTGTCAAGAGAGTTGCTGTAGAAAATTGTAGTTGGTTACAGTAACCGAAGTCCGGTTCATGACCTTTAGAAATTGCCATTACCTGCTCAAAACACAATATTTCTACATTACCTTTTTGTCAATTCAAACATACTGGTTAATCTTAAAGTGAAATGGTGACTTTCCCATCAACCTTTAAACCGTAAACTAATAATATAAACATGATAGAAATTACAATGAACTAAGGAAATCCGAAAGGGAGGCAGACTTTTTTTCTGCCATACTGTCCTTTAAAAATGCTTTAAGTTGCTTTTGTTTGGAAAAGGACTTCTTCTTCTCAGATTGTGTGGGCAGATTTGTATTTTTAATTTTCCCTTGAGTTAATGTTGGCGATTTAATCCCAAGAGATTTTTGTAAAAGAACTGAGGAAGATGGATTTTCCTTTTCCTGGGACTTGACAAGATCTTTCAGGGAAGCAGTCTTTTTGCTCTGAGATGGATTATTGATAAGTTTTTTGGCACCAGAATTATTCATCCTTGAAGGCGTTGGAATATCCAATTCATCGGGGCATAATGGTAATAAACTGAAAAGAAAGAGATACAAATAAGCATGAATAGGAAGTCTTATAAGATGTGCATTTAGTAAAATATAAAAAAAGTTGCTTTCACACACCCTCAAAGAATAATTTTATGACACTTTGTTGTGCACAGGTTTTATTGAAGATTGGTTGGTTGAACTAGGTAGTAACCACCATGACTTGATGACTGGCCATGATCGGAAACAAAATATAAAAAAAAAAGTGCACTTATCAGTGGTCTCATACAGGCAGTTGGTTGTTTTCATCAAGTGACCGTTGGAAAAATTTGCTGTTTTCACAACAGGGCAAACTCTCCTCAACTACAACTTGATTACACTAAAAGCAACTAAAGTGAAATTCTTTTCATGGTTATCTAAATCCTAATCTTTCTCATCATCATCATCATTATCATCATCATCATCATCACCACTATCATAACAATAATAACATTAATATTGTTGATGATAAACTTGATTGATCCTTTATTGGAATATTTGTTTACAGATGTACTAAAACTAGCATGTATATTAAAGAAAATATGCATGTTGTAAAACACATCCAAGGGATATTGTCATGAAAAAAGAATTCTTTGTGACCTAAAAAAAAAACAAGCACAGCATAAAATAATCACAGAGGGATATTAAAGGTATGTCAAGGATGAACATACATATGTATCTACTAAAAATTAAATTCTTCCTCTTTCTTTTAACTACTTTTCAATGCTGACACTTAGATAAAACATGTTTCCCTTTCTCTGTTCCTTAGTATTTGCTAACAACAGATGATTATATATAAATGTGATCCTTTTATTATCCCCAATTCAACTATCAAGATTAAATTTATTACATAACTAATACTAAAGCAAGTACATTACCTATTAGGGGCAACCCTTTCAACTGCCTTTTTCTTCTTCTTTCTTTTCTTTTTTTTGACTGGTTCCAGATCTGTCTCATGGTCCTCCACTACAAAAACAGACAGAGACCATAAAGTTAGATATTCAGCTTGGCAACAGAAGTCTTGTAAGTTTTAAATTCATATAAATTAAAACAGATAATCGCTAGAATTTCGTTACAACAGAAATTTTACAGTAAATATTGAAAGTATGAAAGACAGTACAAGAAAAAGAATGATGAAAATGTCCTTCGTTTTGAAACAAGTGAAGTATATAATCACTTAGTAACCAGAAAAAAAGTGTTTAACTACCGTAAATCATTTACGATAATTTTCTCATACAAAAAATGATAGGGTAAATAAAAAATCCACAACTGTTCTCCAATTTCTATTAATAAAAATACAATTTTATGCAGTACTTTTGAAATTATGATAAACATGAATGCCACTTTTTCAGAACAAGTCAGAATTCCAGTTTTCCGATTTGATGTCCTAATGATTTCCACATTGAGCGATGGTTGACCTCTCTTGGGTGAAAAAGGTAATTGAGAACTGAAATATGCAGTAATAAAATAATGGAGACAATACAGCGAGTACTCTCTCTCTCTCTCAACTTGTCACAGGCTTCCACCACAGATTCTCACTTACAATACAATAATTATAATGTATAATGTTAAAGCCCTATCCTGCTCAATATAATGTAGACTAGACGTAGTATTATTGTTGTGGCCCATGAAATGCTATAATCATTATTATGATCATACGAGCCTATTATATCTGTAGTAATACATGTCTGCAGAGGAATTCCATTCACAGAAGAAATTGGGATTGGAGTGAAATGTGTCGCTACCACTAAAGAAAGAAAATTGAGGCAATCAAAGATTGAAAATACTTTTTGTTCTTCATTCAAGGCAAAAGTCTAATACCAGATTGTTTACCATAAGAGGAATCAATTTTTTAAAAAATGCAGGTGACTTAGTCTTCAAGCAAGAAAATCCATAAATACTGTATATAAAATAAATATAGTTTACCTTTCATTAAGTTTTGCGTTCTCCAGAGGATCAAGTCTTTCTTTGAAAGAATATCCATTTTGTTGATGGACTGGCATTTTGGACATTTGACAATCTGAAAATGAAGAATAAAAAGAACAACCCTCCATTGTAGAGTGCAACCCCTGGATAACGTCACCTGGGACCAAAACATTATGTCGTTTTACAGAAGTGTTGTTATTCTCGGGTTTTCAAGATGACGGAAAAAGTAGGCATTGCGAGACTACTATGAAAGTGAAATATGACAATGCGATTGGCTTACAAAGAACCATAGAGAAATGCCATGCAGGCCACATCCAAGCGATGTATACAATCAACATTGCTTAAGTCAATCTTCAGGGGACATAAATAAAAAGAAGTGGTTGGAAGAGTGGTGTGCATATTGAAACATCTTAGTTATATGGCAGTATTTTTTTCCTTCGCAGCAGGAATGTAGACTGATTGCAGTCCTTGTTCCAGCCCTTTTGCAATTCTTTCTTATTAGAAAATATTTTATTATCAAAATTAGGCGTAAATTTCTAATCAGCTCTAGATTTCTAGAAATAAAATTAACAAAATTAAGTACTGAATATTAACAGAAAAGTAGAGAAAAATAATACTCAATATACATGAAACAAAGAACAGACAGGAGGAATACTTCAATGTTGCAGAATAAGATCACTACAAAAACTATTGAATTCATTGTAAATGGAGTCATCTACATTTAGACAAAACATAAAGAGAAGTAATTACCATTTGCTGTTTGGCTTGTAGGTACTTCTTCACTATGTGTTGCCCATACTTTCCCAGCCGTTTCCCTGAAGACTGTGCCACTAGCAGTCTGTGAATCTTATGAGTCATCTTTGGGAGAGGTTTCAGCCGTGGACAATCATTTACAGTCTGAGAAGCATGGCAAGTCGCACATTGTCCTAGGTCCAATTTATCTACACAACAAAATAAAGCAATGAGTCAGAGTGATACATTTTTCCTAAAACAAATGTGAGCTGCTGGGAAAAACAATGTATTCAAACATATTGTTAACCTTTAACCCTCTTGCAAGTGACTTTTTTTTTTATTCATGAGTAAATCTCACTCCACCTTATTTTCACATACCAAATTTCTTCATTCATTTGTTGTTCATAATATGCCAATGCAGTCTGATGCAAAAACCTTGCCCCTATACTCAGCCATTGGATTATTCTCTTGTCTCTCTGGATCTCATGTCAATTTGAGATCCCAACTACCAATTCATAACTATTTATTAGATCTTGTTCTTCCCTCTTCAAGAAATTGACCATTCAGAAGACGACTTTCCTGATATGTATCAAGGCTTTGGTCTACTTCAACCGTTCAAAGTCATTACATCACAGAGGCCATGTGGTTGAATTAATGATGACCCAGCAGGGAAAACTACAGTAAATAAGTAACAATCATAAAAATTGTCCATCTATTGGGCCGGAATACATTTACCAGTTTCATTTTGAAAAGACAAGGAGATTGATACCAAAAACTATGATATTGGACTAGAAATGATGAAATCCTTTGCATTTCAAAAATTTGAAAAATTGATGTTTACTTTGATCATAGAATTGTTTCTCAATCGATTTTGATGGGACTTGGACTAAAATTATACTTGTTGAGTTTATAATTCATTCATTGCTATGTTTAACTTATCACCATTACTTTCATGATTTGTAGTTGGTGTTACTGTATGACCCAATAGGTGTGAAACATTTTTTTGTCGCAGGTGTCCCCACATGGAGTATTTCGCCATCTGCAGGGCCATCCGAAATAAATACTAGTCACTGATCGGTCAGGCTGCTCAAGACACAGCGCTTACATCAAATATCCACAGAGATCAAACAAGACGACCTGCTTGAGGCAATTTTTCGTCAAGATTTTTAAAGTGGGTGAAGATTTCGGCTAAAAATTTTGCAAATGCTAAAACCGGTACTTAACAAGATTTTTTAGCACTGGAAGAAAGATTCACGGTTAAATCATATATAGTTTTGAATATCACATTATATATATATATATATATATGTGAAAAGCATTCTTCAATATCATCCTGGGTAAAATCTCTGATTCTTATCCAATTTTGTTTAAACAAAGATGAATGTCAACACTTCAATGCAACTGTGATAATACAACGCGTTATGGTTCTTCTTGAAATGTACACAAATTTATGTAAAATTCTTCAGAAAACAGGACAATTTGCCCATCGCTGATTGACCCTAGACGACTGAGAAATCGCTGGCTTGAAAGAGGGTTAAATAAACAATAGTGATAATAAATTTAACCCATTTAATATATGTAATTTGGTTCAGGGTTAATTTAACTTTCTCTTCGACTGACAAACAATGACAGATCATTTCATCATTATGATAAGATATTTTGCAGTTACATTTATAATAAAAAATAAAACGATTTAAGCAAGATCAGATGCTTATATTGCAGCAGAGTGAAAAATTCACTTTTTGGTAAAAAGTCATCCTAGGATGCAGCATGGTGCAATTTGTGTCAAAGTATCAGATCCCTATTCTCATTAGTAGAGGGCGACTATATGTGTGTCTCTTGACATGCTTTCTTACTTAACTACCAATTAAAAAATGTTTAGGCATTGTAAAAATTTGATAAATATTAGTTATAGGAGACTTGTACCCAGCTATCAAAATCAATTACTTACAAAAGCCTTTTCCATAGTTCGTTTTCAGTAAATCTCTGTTGAAAAAAACAAACCAACAAAGCATTGAACATGGCGCTTCATGACATGGAAAAATAATGTTGTATTTGTGTTACATATAATAATTTTCATAGTTATGTGGCCTTTATATTGTAATTATCACTTGCACTTTCAAATAAATATTCTAACCCTGCCAAAATTATTTGGGTTTCAATAGTACATCATAGTAGGAGTAGACCAATATGTATTAGATCTAACACCTCGTTGCTTCAAAACACCATTAAACCTTGTGAATACAGCAGCTCCATCCCTTCTTTCAACCACTTCTACCATTGGCTCCCACTCCCAGCTTTTTTCCATACTTATACCAAGTTCAGTGGAGGGACATCTCATCTTTACTAACCACTGACTGCACTGGTCCAACTTTTTAATCACCTGTTTGCAATGGCCAGTTAGCAGATTGACAGCGTGAAATATTAAATAACACACCTTTTAAAAAGAATTCAATTTGTCTTATCAAAACTACAAGCACTACAAGTATGTCAGGATGATTTAAAATCTAGCAATCTACAAAGTTTGGTTATTTTAGATGCTTAAATTGACTGAGCCTTTAGCTAAAAAGTTGACCCACCTCATGATGATCTGTACAGATGACAGATGATAATTTTATATAGTTTTTTTCTTCTCTGCCACAAAAAGAAAATTTCGTTACCTGTAATAGAACTGTAAACTTGAATTGCCTGTAAATTTTAGCAGGTGATCAGGTGTAAGTTTTCCAACAAATGATTCCTTTAACTCAATCGCCATCCTGAAAATTAAAATTTTGATAATACAATAGAAGAAGTCTTTGCTTGAGAAAGATATTCATTACCTTAGTCTTGGATTTTTACTCAGGATAAGGTAATTTCATTGATCTCCTGGGCCGAGGTCCTTGGAAGACAGACAAACGAGGATTCTTAGGCGGAACATTTTATATATACATATACACACTGTATCTGGATGATAGGAATCTTAAGGCGGCCACAGAGAGAATAATTCGCAACTCCGTCCTTTTACAAGCCGTGCTGCCAGCTGTTTTGGCTTTGGAAAGTGTCTGCTCGACCCCACATGGAGGATGCTTTAATCTACTGATCGACGGTCGGCCGTCTCGTCTATGTGACGTCACAGGCCTGGACTAGAGTCTTTTAAACTGACCAATTTCTCGATAAGGAGACGTTGCAGACAAAATACGATTGATTTTTTTTAATCAACGACCCAAATTCTAGGCAGGATCTGAGCAGAATTTGAGTTCGTGAGGTATTAAAAAAAACAACTTTTTTTTTCATCTTCGGAGTCATGGGTCGTTGCGTGCGTGTGTTTGGGTGTGTTTGTCATCATCAGACGAACACAAGGTGTTTGTTGAGACTACAGCACACACACTCTGTATGCTGTAATGTAAGGGGAGGAGATGAGCAGCATAGCTATATAATACTATTCTAATCATTATCGTCACCCAATTATCATCATCACCATCATCGTCCTCATCAGTATCATTAGCCTACAATTACAGTGTATTATTATTATTATTATTATTACTGTCATTATCATCATCATTATACCATCATTATTATTATCATCATCATTATTATATTATTATTATTACTACCATTATTATCATCATCATCATCATTATTTTATTAATATCATTATATTATTACTATTGTTGTTGTTGTTGCTCCTGTTGTTATCCTTATTATTTTATAATAATAATAGTAGTAAGAATTATAATAATTATTACCCTTATTATTATCACCATCACCACCACTGTTATTATTATCATTATTATTATTTTTATTAATTGCTACCGCCACTAGTATTACTACTACCAGTAACTACTACTACTACTACTATTCTATTACTACTGCTGCTGCTGTTGCAATAATAATGTTTATATGTTGACGAGTTCCTACACACACACGCAACAACACACGTCTCTGAAGAGGAAAAAAATAGTATTTTTAAAAATACTTCACGAACTCAAATTCTGCTCGAATCTTGTCTAGAATTTGAGTCGCTGAAAAAGATTTTCCCTATAGTATCTAGATTCAGCGCTGTCTATATACCGGAAGACTCTGCCATGGCCCAATTAGAGACT
>JAUEKT010309660.1:0-10896 GCA_031762655.1 Doris verrucosa | reverse complement strand
TGATCTCTTATAACCTGTTCCGCTTAGCGCTACAGACACCGGTATACGCTTCGATTCTTTGGGTCTGTCAAGGCCTAGAAGGAATTTGTGTCGAGGTTAAAGTTCTCCCGCCTCTCCCACCCCTCCCCTTTCCTTTTCTTTCATCCGTGTACACTTCCGGGACTGGAAGCAAGACCTTTGACGTTAACGAGTCGGTCGACACTACTGACAAGATAATACTATTAATTTCACCGTGACAAACAGTGAGGCAAGGGGCTTTAGGCAATAGGTAAATAATAGACAAAGTAATTGAAGACCCCCGAAAGAACAAAGACAAACAGTAAGGCAAGGGGCTTTAGGCAATAGGTAAATAATAGACAAAGTAATTGAAGACCCCCGAAAGAACAAAGACAAACAGTGAGGCAAGGGGATTTAGACAATGGGTAAATAACAGACAAAGTAATTGAAGACCCCCGAAAGAACAAAGACAAACAGTAAGGCAAGGGGCTTTAGGCAATTGGGGAACAATAGACAAAGTAATTGAAGACCCCCGAAAGAACAAAGACAAACAGTGAGTCAAGGGGCTTTAGGCAATAGGTAAATAATAGACAAAGTAATTGAATAGCCCCGAAAGAACAAAGACAAACAGTAAGGCAAGGGGCTTTAGACAATAGGTAAATAATAGACAAAATAATTGAATAGCCCCGAAAGAACAAAGTCAAACAGTGAGGCAAGGGGCTTTAGACAATAGGTAAACAATAGACAAAGTAATTGAATAGCCCCGAAAGAACAAAGACAAGAAGGATGTATAGGAATAGACTGGAAAAAAATCTTGGGACAATTAGGGCTCGAACCCGCGACCTCTGCGATGGCACCCGTCGCCTCGCCATAAAGAGAAAACACTCTTACCGACTGAGCTATGCACTTTATCTTGTCTGTTTTCTTGTCTTTGTTCTTTCGGGGCTGTTCAATTACTTTGTCTATTATTTATCTTGGTGAGTTGAGTCTCCTACTTTACTGAATTTTTTTTTTCTTTTGCCTTTAGGGTAAGTAATGGTGTCTATTCTCTAAGTCTTTAAACCACAAGTAATTTCAGTAGATGTCACCTTTTATGATAATCTGAGAATATTTTTAAGGTGCTTAGGGCGTTAGACGGCTGACCGAGAGGTATGAGGTTTGGATCTTACCCGCGACCATTGTGTGCTTTCCTTGAGCAAAAACATTTACTCTCATTGCTTCACTTGACTCATGTTTAAATGAGTACTAGCAAGGGCTGGGGAATAAATCCTGCAATAGACTAGCGTCCTGTCCAGGAGATAATCTTGTATCATCTGTTCCGCTGTGGCAAAAACCGGGATAAACCCCAACTTTTTGGGTCTGTCAAGGCCTAGAAGAAACTTTTTTTTACTTTTTACTCTGATTTACTTGTAAGTTGGCTGTAAAGTTTATAATGGTAAATCAAAATTTGGTTCAGAATAATAGAACTATTTTTAGCCTGTTGTCATAAAATCATAACTTAATGGGTCTGATGAATCTGTAACAAGATAAATCTATAAACTGCCTAGTGCATAAAAACATGCATAAAGTGTCCCGCTCATATTTTATTCCAAAGCCCTTCTCAATTCCCTACATTGCAAGATGTGTGTGTGTGTAATGCAACACTCTCTGATAGATGGTTTCTTATGTGAATGGGAGAAGGGAGTGTGATCGCTGGTGTGACGTTGTTGGCTTGTTGCAGCTTGTGTTTGAGATGATGACCCCCACCGTAGTGTTCAAGTACTCGGAAGACACCACAGGGCCCGGGGCGGTGGTGGCACCCTACTCCAGCATCAAGGTGGAGGATGCCAATCTGGACAAAGATGCCGCCTACTTTGATGCCCTCAACACATGGGTAAGTAAACTTACAAGAGATCTGCAAAGGCCTGCGATGTAAAATAGAGAGCCAGACAAGCAGAAATAGAAAAAGGCCTATAGGGGAGAAGACAAAACTAAACAAGAAATTTTCGGGCGGCCGCCCTTCCTCAGCATGACAAAGAAACACTGCGTTTTGTTTTGTCTTCTTTCCTATAGGTTTTTTTCTATTTCTGCTTGTCTGGCTCTCTATTTTACAATATGTGGGTAAGCCACTGCAAGGATCGGCCTTTAGTGTCCAAAAATAGAAACTTTTCAGTGGATTTGCCTCGCTCAAAAAAATGACATGTTGCATGTTTATTTCTATAAAATCTTGTTTCATTCATTTCTAGGGCACATTTTAGTTTAGAGTTATTGAATACATTTTCTCTCTCGTTCACCTGCTTGGGTGTATGTTTGTCTAATATATAAACCATCCTTATTGACGTCAATTTGATGCCTAGGAATTTGAGGTCAAATGGATATCTTACTTTAATTGCAATGGATAGTTATTTTAATAGTAAAAATACATACACATTGGCTACCTGGCGCGAGGAAAGTTCCAAACTTGAAACACTTATGCTTAAATCAACCAAACACCATGGAAATTTAAAAGCAGTTGACTTGATTCTAATTCAGACTGATTGATCAGTATATTTTCAAACATACTCACCTACAGACAAAATCCATCGAGCTACCATTCTATTGCTTGTTTTCTGTTTGTGTTTATTATGCACTCTCAGGCAATGAGCTAAATATAGACTACATTTTCTTCATATATCTCATTAAAAGGCCTAGAACCAATGTGAAATAGTTAAACTGCTGAATATATTTTTGTAAAATCTGGAACCTTGTATTGCAAAATGAATGTGCGAAAATGATAGAATTGGTTAAATCTACCATTACGTCAGTGTGCTAACATAATGGCCTAAGTCAGACGGAGGCCAAAATGAAACTGATGTGTATTAGCACTCCTCTCGTTCTGATCTATTATCAAAATAAATTAGATGAAAATGCGCCGACAAATACCTGAGATATAAATTAATAATTTTTCATAATGGCCTGTGTCACTTTCTGAAGTTGGCCAAAAATTTTTTTCCACTTTTCTCGAAACTATCAAAAATGACTTAGGCCATTGTGTTAGCACATTGATGATTAGGTTGTGATGGTGTAACAATAATGTTGGCCAATTTCTGTCCTCTGATGGTATATTTTGAATGGTGTTTTTCGTCTTTGAAATTTGATAGCTGACTGGTATTGTGTTTTATATTTTCTTTTTTCTGTTTTAAATCTTGCATGGCGAGTTGTCACAGTGTATGTTATTGGTTGATAATTTTGTTAAATTTTGGAATGTGACTTCATATGACCTAATCTTTCTACTTCTACTGCTAGACTATGCTTCGTGTTACGACATCAATGGAGAAAAGAGAAGAAATTATGTTTATAAGTTGTTTTTTTCCACATGCATTCATTTTGTTTTGTAGAGGGTGTTTTTCATGTCGTATTGATTGTTGCTATATTTCCTTTTTTTTCCCCTTTGGTTGTGTGTGGTAGTTGGCCGAGGCCCTTCAGGTTGCCTGTCCTCAGGTGCCCATTGACTTGGTGGAAATTGACAAGGAGGGCATGTGTATCCGCTATTCGCCTGTGGAAACAGCCCAGGGTAAGTAAGCAAAACAATACGCCTGCGAGATGGAAGAGTCTGAGGGAGTTTCTCTTCCTTCCTGATATGCAGGACTTCCCTCCTCTACCGTCTTATATGCTTACATTTCTTTTTGCTTCCTTGTCTTGTCCTCAGTCTTTTAACATAGTGTATCCTTTCCTGTCCTGTCCTTTCCTGCCTTATCAGGCAAGCCTGATGTCTGGAGACTTCATTCAAAAGTCTGTCTAGTCAAATGGTTTCCATGAATTTCCTGCCATATATACGATACTGGATTTTGAGCTTCCAAACAACGCCCAAAAGTCCATTGTGGAACATGTTTCTCATTACCCAATTTTTATCATCTGAAATAACTTTAGGCAGCCTCTTAATGTTGAGACATTTTTTACCTGTGGAGAAAATGATCGCTTTTAAAATTGTGATCTTCATTCAACAACAAAAATTGTTTACATGGGGAAAATGTTGGCATTTTTTGTTTGTTTGTTGGGTTTTTTCTTTGTTTTTTGTTTGTTTGTTTTTTGGTGTATGTAGATTTTGGCTAGTCGAAATACAGTCATCAGGGGCATTTTTTTTTCTCTCTCAAAATTCGGTCTAAAAATGGTCTTACTTATTAAAATGTTTCTTTAAGTACTTTGAAATTTGTTTCAATGAGGGAGTGATGTATTTTGTTTTATTAATTACGTGTAGTAATGTATGATTATGTTCGGATTTTTTATATTTTATTTTATTTTATTTATTCATTTAACAATTTTGAGTTTGATTGTTATTGTTATTATTTTATTATTATTGTTATTGGATAGTTTAAAAGGTTCTCTATTGAATTTAGTGACATGACAATCTGTAAGCCATCGTACAAATGAATGAAATTGATTTTTAATCTTTTGCTTTTCTAGTCAGAGGCACAACTGTTCAAGATGTGGTTGAATTTGCTGAAGCATTGAAGAAAAATCTGGTAAGTGCTCATGTCTTGAGAAAATGGTTATCATGGTTAAAAATTGGAGGAAGAAAACAAATTTGATCATTAGTGTAAAATATTACTCTCAGACCTCATCGCTAGTCTAGAGCAATATTGTCCTAAGACCAACATGTGCATTGTGGACTGCATCAATATTGCTCTAGACTTGTGTCTAAATAGAAGGCAAAAAATCTTAATTGAAAGCATTTTATTGCATTTCCGATAATATTGCATGATGATTTTAGTGTTTGTCATTTTATCAGGCAAAATTTCTTAGACAATTTATATTTATTTTACAACGGAGAGACATTTGTATTGATGCAACATACAATGAGTGTATTAATGGGCATTGCTACTACTGCTGCTGCTGTTGTTCTTCTGCATGTTTATAGTGCCTCGCCCCCATTCAGACAGGCTGGAAGTGCTTTACAACAGCAATCTAATTGAATAAATTATAAATAAATACATGCATTCGTCATATTTAGTGTACACAAAAGAAACAAAAAGGCGGTGTAAAGATTAGGCTAGGTGGCTAGATTGGTCTTCACGAAAAGTACATCACAATTACTTGTATTAATTGAAACAGTGAAAAGGTGGGATTTTAAAAGGAATTTGAAAGATTATAAGTTTCATTAATTTTTAAAAGAGTTTAGTAGAGTGTTCCAGTATAGGGGTACTGAAAAAGCAAAAGGTTCATAAAATTTTCGGGACCTTTTTGGTTTTACCAGGATGAAAATGTTTTTATCATTTAGGAATCGAGGATTTCATTCAAAAGGGTATATATTCAAACATTCTTTGAGCCAAACAGAGGAATCAACTTTCAAATTTTTTCTGGTCAGGTTGTCTTTCAATAACTATCCGTTTATCTTGCATGTGTGCTTGTGTGTAACTGTGTTTTTGAGTGCAGAAAGTGGATGAGACAAGTCAGTGATAGGCTTATGCTGCTCATCTCGGTTTCTATTTACTTCTTTTCAGAAATTTTTAACCCAATTAATTTCTCTGAGCTATTTTAGTATATTTTTCCTTAAACATACATGTATGTTTTATCAAGTCTTTAAAATATTTATGAGTAAAAGTTGTGTTGATTTTGGGTTTTAAAGTACTTCTGAGCTTGCTTGATAAGGGAACTGTATAAATTAATGTATTATTCTTTCTTTATCATTTTTATCGTTCATCTTTTTCTTCTCTGCAGAGTGTCCTCAATGCCACCACCATTCACAGGAAAAAGTTCAAAAGCATCGTCACATCCCAAACCCACCTGAAACTGGTAGAGTTGGACTCGTGGGCTGGCCTTGGTGCTGTCAGGTAACCCACGAACACCTTTCACCTTCCAGCGGCTTGCTCTCTTTCTTTGCGGCTGACAGTAGGTGAATAATAGACAAAGTCATTGAATAGCCCCGAAAGAACAAAAACCAGAAATATGCATAGGAATACACTTTAAAAAATATTGACACAAGTGGGGATCGAACTCACGACCTCTGCGACGGCACCCATCGCCTCACCATAAAGAGAAAGCACTCTTACCGACTGAGCTAGCTACGCTCCCCACTTGTGTCAAGGTTTTTAAAAAGTCTATTCCTATGCATCTTTCTTGACTTTGTTCTTCTGGGGCTATTCAATTACTCTGACCATTATTTACCTATTGTCTAAAGCCCCTTGCCTCACTTTCTTTGTGGCTGACAGTGTGCCACTTAGATGTGGAGTGTTCAAAGTCCTTTTCTTTCTGTCATGTCTCTCTCATTTAGCTGTTTCCTCATACTTTGACCAAAAATAATTGGCAGCCGAAATATGAAAGAAAGAAAAATCAACTCATACCTTCAGCTAAAAGCATACAGCTAATACTAATTTCTTATTAGTTTGAAATATTACAGATATTAGTTTGTAGTGAAAAGTAGAGCTAATGGCAACAATTTAGACTGATTACCTAAACTATGACTACACAGAATTTGTATTGCCCTTTTAGATACTTTTCTCAAATATTTACTTTGTTTCCTCTTCACAGCTATGTTCCAGAAATGTATGTGAACCATGAAAGTGAATTAACAGACAAGGCTAAAATTGACATCAACAAACTGAACGCAGAATTGGTACACAAATTAAAAGCCCAAGACACCGCCTTCTCCTCAGGTATAGAAAAAAGCTTGTTATGTTATCATTGATGGTCATGCATTCGGAAGGTAGAGCAGAAATGATAATGTTACTGCGTTAAAAACGTTTTTGGTCTATAACAATGTATTTTATTGTAAAATATAGTTGGGCCGTTTCTGATAAGGAACTCTTGTAATCAGGAAACCCAGCAAAGTAGGAAGAAATCCCAGGGAACGAAATTGCTTC
This sequence comes from Doris verrucosa, assembly GCA_031762655.1. Taxonomy (NCBI): domain Eukaryota; kingdom Metazoa; phylum Mollusca; class Gastropoda; order Nudibranchia; family Dorididae; genus Doris; species Doris verrucosa. The sequence continues at coordinate 4,081 of JAUEKT010309660.1, read as the reverse complement.
TCTTTTCTTTACTTCTCTTATAAGGGAAGGTCTCAGGCTAATTAGGAAATTTGTTGTTCCATCAACTCAGCTATTATTTGATCTTTTACATATAAAATTGTATTTCAACATTAATTTACTACCCAGTGTCTAAATTTGGATTCTTGATAAGTATTTACTGTATTACACCTATCGTTGTGCTGAGCAACCCCAACATTGTAAGGTAGGGGATCAAAGGGCTAGTTCAGGTTGATTGTACAAGCCAGACATGCTGGCAATTGGTCAGGCAGATAAGGCATTCCTTTTATGCAAGGTAATGTTGATGCAAGAGGGGTGATTATGGCATTCTGTCTATCGTTCATTAAAGCCCGAATATCAGTGATGCATCTAATGACTGAAATTTGCATTTTAACTGACTAATCATGTGGCTACAAGCATTCTTTTTTCAATTTGCTCAGACTATTTACTTTTTGATTGTTACCCTCTCATAGGAAACTGGCACCTAAGGTCCCATTTTTCAATCTTTAATTAAGTTTGTTATAGCAATACAGAACATAATTTCAGTTGACATGGTGAAATGAAAGTATTAGATACTTCAAATAAACCTAGTGCAACAAAGTACTTCCACTGAACAAAATACTTTCACTGAGAAAAAATGAAGAAAAATAAAAATCCAGGAAATCAGGAAAGCTTGCTTATCAGGAAAGTTTTTCAATTCTCAAAGATTTCCTGATTACGGAGATTCCACTGTGTTGATGAAAATTTAAGATATTCACGATATCTAAACTGCTGGCAGGTTCTGGTAATGACAATTAACTATAGACTTTTTATTTTTAAGATCAGCTTTGGTCTATAGCTTAATTTAATGATAGACATTGTGCATTGTTTTTATCCAACTGAAACAGAAATTTTGAATGGGTTGTTTTTCCCCCTCATGTTTCCAGGGCAGACGGAAGAAGGCATGATCTGTGTGCGCTTTGGCCTGATCACTGAGGACACGGATGTCAATGAGCTGGTCACCCTGGTCTTCAACACGGGCAAGGAAGTGGAGGAAAGCTCCAAGGTGAGCACCGCAAATAACACATATAACAATTTCAAGGCGAAACAGGAGGATTTGATATGATTTTGCACATGTACACAGCTTGTGGGTGGTATCACGAACTAGCGTAACTGACATTTCAGTCACTTTAGAGCGAAGAGGAATGCAACTCCCTTGGCCTCTTAAAAACTAGTTTAAGTGTAACATTACTATCATTTCTAAGATAGTCTATTCATAGTAAAACTTGCAACCTTGTAGACACGTGTGGCGGTAATCAATGGCTTACGGCAAGAATTGAAATTTGACCAAACATTAGTTATGCTAGTTCGTGGTATTACCGAAGAGTTTAGATATTGAAGTTTTTGGCTTTTTAGAATTTAATAATTTAATGCCTTAGGATATGCAAAGGCTTCAACTTGCACATAGAATTGTGATCTGCAGATATTTCTTATAGAAATTTTCTTCTCAGCAGACAATGTGTTGTATTTTTCTTTTATCCACAGTTCTTGGAAACAATGGCTGAGATGATCCGAGCTGGAATTACTGAGGCTAACAAAGAGTTGGAGAAAGAGACTGAGGTGAAACTGATCAATGAGGTACGTGCATTATCTTGAAAATAGGCCCATGTGTGAAAGTGCTCAGATCGCATGTTCCTGGTAAATTTAAACAATAATCCTTTTGGCACTGCAATCTTTCGAGTACATACACACCTGGCTACAGAATACGCAGAGAGAAGATATCAACTTTTTTTTTTGGACAGCTAGGGGAAGTACTTACAAAGCTGAAAGCACAAGATGTTAAGATCATAATGGAAGTTTTCAGTGCCAAAGCTGGAGAAGGAAGAGAAGACAACAGATGAGATGATCTAGATGAGATGGAAGAATGTGGGGTGAAACTTATAGATTAGTCTAAAGAAATGCCTTTTTTTTCTTTTTCTTCTCTGAAGATTAGATTTGTTTTCTATAGCGCTCTTCAAGCTATTGTATTTTCTAAGAAATTGGAGAAATGACTTTGTTGCATTTTTTTCCGTAACAAGAGTTGTTGTAAAAATCTTTACTTAAAGAAATCATAAGAGGATATCATTTGGAGAAACTTTTTTGAGTTTAAAATATGTTGCTTCAAGTCATACCTTGGAAAACTGGATTTGATGTGGGAACTGATATTTATGATATTCAGAATTTTGTTGCTATTATACGGACGGTTTTCATTTTTGTTAGTTATTGATGGAAAGGTAGAGATCTTTAGGCTGTTTGTATCCATACATTTATCTTAAAAAGAAATTTGCGTCAAGCTTACAGTCGATGTGGTGTGATTATTCATAAATAATTCCTTTTACATTCGTAGGGTGTTTTCCGTCAAGTGCCTGTCGTCAGTTCTGTCCTGAACTGGCTCTCCCCCAGCAAGGAAGTCATCAAAGGCCGCACATTTAATCTGAATTCTGGTAGGATCTCAGCTGCAATCTTTTTTTTTTTTTTTTTTAAATTCAATCCAAAAAAGTGATGCCCAAAGGCAAACACAGACATTGTAAATAAATCATATATTTACACTGTGAAATAAATGATTATAGACTTTTACTATTGATAGAAAAGCAAAACAGTCCCTCTAGTTTGTGTGGATCTAGTAGGAAACTTGTATGCTTCACCTTTTACGTTTTCAAAACAAAAAACTGTCATTGTTTTAATTGTATTTCATATGTTGTACTTCCTTTGACTTTTTCTTTCCCCTAACTGAACTTGATGCGTCACATTTAGTGTATCTGAAATTAAAAAAATATTATTTCTTTAAAGAAAATCAGGTAATATCCAAATATTATTCAACTTCAAGAACGTTTCACTTTTCTATCTCTGTTTTCAATGATTTTTTGTCAAACACGTGTACATCCACAGATGCATTTTGGTTCTATCTCCGTAAATCAATACATAATCATGAGGCAAGAATGTTATCAAAAGATTGAAGATAAAGATATAGTCAGGATTTACTTGCCAACATGTGTTTCGACCCTTCATCTGTGCATTCTTTGTTGGCCAGCATTCAGAGTTCTTCACCACCTCCTCGGTAGCTTCCAGTGCAGCAGGTTATGAGTTCATTTCATGCTTACAACAATCTAACAATACCTAGATCAACTTGTGGCTGAATGGCTGGATACTCATTTTACCCGAGTCAAGGGAAGCAATTCAACTCCACTGCTCATGACTCCAGGATTATCTCTACTCGTAGTATTTGTTGGGACCATGTTTGAGTCATTGGGTCTTTTGCTGTTTTTTCATCAAGTATTCATTCTCCTCCAGGCAAAATCATCCCCACGGCAGACACCTACCGGTACCACATGCAGGTGCAGGAAGACCTGGAGAAGTCGCAAGCCGCTGCCAACCCAGCCGCTGACAGCAGTCCAGCCCAAGAAGGGGGGGAGGAGGCTACTACCACCACCACCACCGCAGGGCAGGTGAAGGCCCAGCTGGTCAGTCAGTCTTCTGTCCCGTCGTCACCCTCTGCCGTGGACGGCGCCTCAGAAGAGTCTTCCACCTTTTTGCCACCTTCAACTCCAGCAGATAATAAACCGAGGTTAGTGTGAGCGCTTGGATGGCAGTCTAGGGATGAAGTAGGATGGAACGGCAAAGGGAAAGCTGTTGAACTCAAAATGGAAATCTTCCTTAAGTTTTATGGTTCAAAAAATTTAGAGAGACACTAACAGAAACAACAAGAGATTCTAGACTTTTGTAAACAAATACTTCAGCAAAATCCTTGAAATTCCAAATCAAATGATCAAATTCGGCTCACAAAAAGCTCTATGGAAAGCATGATAAAATAAAGAAGGTATGGTAACTGAATGGTCAGAGTATTGCATTGCCGATCGAGATGTACCAGGTTCGAGTTTCATTTATGACCATAGTATGTTTTCTTTGAGCAAGATAATAACTCCAATTGCTTCACCCCACTCAGATGTAATTGAATATGCAGCATTAAGAAGACAGGGATCTTGTCAGAATGCTAGTATGAGGTACATAATAGGCAGCACTATCATATGCTCCCCAGGGAATTTAGAAAGGCTTTGGGGAATGAAAT
>JAUEKT010309549.1:0-10898 GCA_031762655.1 Doris verrucosa | reverse complement strand
GTAGTAGTAGTAGTAGTAGTAGTAGTAGTAGTAGTAGTAGTACTCCTGGAGACGGACACTCAAGAGATAAAAGAAACATCTGGCTGGATGAAGTGAGACAATGTTGGTGCAAGATCAAAGATGTTAATGGGGAAATCGTTGATGACTTCTAGAAGCAAACAGCCTATTTATGAAGGTCATTTCAAAATACAGGTACTGCGTGCACTGGTACAATAAATTGATTACAGCCAAACAGATTTAAGTCATTTCAAATTGAATTTCAAGATCTTTATTCCAAAAATTCTTCTTCTTTTTTTTCGATTTTAAAACAAATTTTTAATGGTAAGTAATTTATTTGTAAAAATTACAACACAGCTGTTTGTAACAAAGATCATGAGGTCTCAAGAAGCAGGAAAAAGACAAGCACAATAAAGGCATAGACTTTTGAGTTAGAGAACGGTACCAACAAGTGAAATCTTCAAGTGGACCATCCAAATATTACACTTAAATTATTTCTTGTGTTCTCCTTCCTGTTGATTTTTCTTTTTATTCTGCTTGTTTGTTTCCTACCATGTAATTTAGTGCTAGGAAGCAATATGAATAATTATAAAATGCAATAAAGTCAATAAATTACCTTTCATGACTATGGAAAAAAAAGGTGTCAAAAATTCCTAGGATAGATCTCTAATCGACACGTTTTTTCTTCATGTCTTTCATACTGAAAAAATAATTTTCAATTAGAATTTTTTTTTAATTCAATAAGAACCCCCAGAAAAATAAAAAGCATAAAAATCATAAAAACCCATTTTGCTTCCAAAAAAATAGCAATAAAAAATATGTCTTACTATTAGGATCAATATTATTATCATAACATGTATCATGACTTTAAGCTGTAAATGATAAAACTTAATAAAATAAAAATAATATTTTCCCTTACAGGTAATTTAACATTTTTTAAATGCTGGAAAAGAAAGTTGCAAAAAAAAACAACAACATGAAATTTCATAGGTCTTAGCCTTGTTAAAGATGGCTTTGGAATATTGTTTATCCAATTGCATTATCATTACAAATTAAAAAAACAATATTTGCAATATTTTGCTAAAAATTGTTTTTTTAAGAGGAAATCAATTCTTTTTAAATAACCTTTCGTCTTCTTATTGCATTGAATGGAAGAAGTAAAATGCTGTGATGATTGTGTCATGAAAAGGCACTGACAGACATGTGACATGACATATGGCATGGAATAAACAAAAAAAGTATTATAATTACAAATATTAATCAATCAAAAGCACACAGAAGGAGAAAGAAAGTGGCACTGATGTTTCAAATACAAATCTGTCAATTTCATAACAGTATCTCTTAAAAAATTCAACCAAAAATGGGAAAATTGTGAGATTGCTTGTTTAAAAGAAGGAAGATTAGAATGGGAACATACAGTTTGGGAATGCAAATCAAAATTGATATGGACATTAATGTAACAGATTCATCAACCCAACTTAGTCTGCACTCAAAAAGTGCAAAATCTTGAGAGAAACAAAGTGTATAATCAAGAAAGAAGTGCACAGACTCATTTCTTAATAACAGACTTCAAACTTTTATTGAAGTGTTTTTCTTATGACAATTCAGACATGACTTCAGGTTTAATAATACATATATACTGCTCAGTAATGTTACCAATTCCTGTTGCAAAACTTGGGAAATTAAAAGAACATCTTATTATATTCCACATCTTTCTGTGTTTCCGGCAAGAAAAGCTTTAATTTATATACTGTTACTGAAAGAGTTATTAAATTTTGGACAGATGGTGTTAAAAATGAGACATAACTTACTACAAAGAAGAGCATAAGTTTGCAGATATTCTGTTTTTAATATTTTCTTATCATACATAATACAGTATGCTATTGGATATATAATTTTATTCTCCTATATTAAAAAAAGGAAGAAAAAGATGAATATGTTTGTCCTCATACACAGTACATACATTCGCCTATAGGATGTCCCTTTTATCTTAAAACTATGGCCCAAAAGTGGGCATGCATTTTGTATGAGATTACAAAAAAAACATCTGTGATTGATGGCAGTTTTGGATGCTAAGAATTAAATTTGTTTCACATTCCTTAAACATTATTATTAACACTGTAATAGACATTCACACTATTGATAATATATATGACTGTGTAGAAAAAACTGAGTGGACAGCCCCATAAATCAAAACAAGGCAATGTGGTTGCTGGAATGTACTTCAAACTGCACAACAAATTGTAATATTGGATTACAACATGATTTTGGGACATAATTAGCATAAAGGTTAGTAACAATTTTTGTAATTATCAAATTATCAGTGTTATCTTCAAAATTCTGGTGTGTATTATCTGTGATGAGCCCCAACTTCAGAGGTCCAATATTAATCATGATCCTCTTTTTTTTTTTTTAAAGATTATGATTACAACTGAACTTCTGAAGTTGGGGTGCATCTTATATAGTGATGTAGTTTTTACACAAGCGTGAACAATGGGTGCAGGCTCATTGACTATATATCATTTAATCTGCCAGGAGATTTCTTCAAAACCCTCTCTAGTCTGGCAAACATAATCTAGAGCTGTCATACCAAAACAGTGTTTGCTCTTTCTCTATCAGCAGATTGATATCTATTACTTGACTTAAGTCAGAAGCTCAGAATTTAAATCCTGAAATAATAACGGAACTTTTCTGATAAGAATGCAAGATTGTGAAATACAATCCAGACCAGTCAAGGGTTTGTGAACCTATCTTGTTCTTACAGCGAATTCATAGTTTTATGCTTCTCTTCCAATGTATCTCATGTAAGTTTTATTTTATTGTTCAATTTCGCTTTCTTTTACCAAGTTTATTGCTGTAAATCTACACAGAAATGTGCCGTTATCTTCAACGTATGAAGCTTCAATTTCTATGAATGGATTGGATTGGTATCCTGCTAAACATTGCATCACATTGGAACACTCATAGCATGATATAAGCTTGGTATGATAAAATCAGTGGAATGATCACAAGTTGATGCTTTAGATACCTTAAAAACCACTCAGTGAATCAAAAGATCTCAATACTTCTACAGTGGAAAACCAAAACAAATCACGCACACTACAAAGGACTAGAAAGGTCAACATAAAAATAACAACAAAAGATGTCCACAAAACAAGTTCATGCATTATAGCATCATAGGCAATACTAAAAAAAAGACTGTCCCTGATTGATAAAACACGATAGAAAGTGAAACTCAAATAATGAAATTTTAAAAATCATAACTTTTCAGAACTAAATGGAAAGTCTGAGACACGCAATACAGGAAAACTAAAGAAAGGGTGATTCAAACTAAATTATTTGTTGTCACTTACAAAAGAAAAAATTAGTTCATATGACAAAACTACAGTATTCTTGTGATCAAAACCAAACTTAAAACAATTCATATATGAACATTAAATGCAATTGCATTTGAGCCTTTGCATGATATACATTAAAAAAACAACACATTTATGATACAAAATTATAATTGACCGACAAAATGTGAATAAAAAGAAATTCATTTTGGTCAAACATTTAAATAAAAGGAATGCTTCTTCAACTGGCTTAGTTATGAGACAGGTAAACACAATTTATGAGAAAACAACTAAAAGAACCAAAATCAAAGAAAAATAATGCAAACAAATTTAAAAAGTGACTTGGGGGGGAAAAGTCCCAACACACAAAATAATGATTAAACTGGCCCTGAATTCCATTGGCACAAATTGACTCAAAGTGAATCAATGATCATCATTATGATAGTTAAGATGAGGGTATTATCGTTGACTATAATGATGAAAACGGTGATGATGATAAAGACAACAATATCATAATAATATTAATGAAAATGGTGATTTATTACAGTCACAAATTTGTTACTAGCCAGTATAATTTTGTTACATCCATAACCACCTATGTCTACATACAAGTCTACTTTGTTTTTTTGGTCTATTAAGATTACACGGTCCTTTATAACATCTACATCTATTGCTTATTTATTCTTCTAGAGGGTATAACTCTAAGAAACAATGTTCGAGCAGAAAAAGTGATGAATGTAATTGTAAAGTCATTTATTTATTTATTTATTCATTTATTCATTATATAACTATATTACAAATAAGAAACAATAGCAGCCGGGTGTCAGAGCATCTGAACACCAGCCCTGAGGCCCCATGACAGAGGTCAATCCAAAAGAAAAAGTAGGTAATGGTTTTAAATCTTTTTGCCTTGGTGAAAGTAATAACCGGCAAATTGAGGAATACAACAAAGGAAATTATAATAAGGCTGATGTGAAAGACAACGAAACAAAGCAAGGAATTTTACACATGCTTTTTCATAGCTAACAAAAGGTAGGCCAACTGAAAATTTCCTGTTTAGTTTTGTTTTCTTTCACCGTCTAACCATTGTCCTTATTCGACTTGCTGTATTCCTCTATGTACTTTATGGCATGCTGCAGCCATCACTCTGTTTTGAGGAAAGCAATAGGAAGATTGGTCTGTGCATCAAGAAAAATCAGGTTTTTACGACCTTTAACCTCATTTCTAACAACAGGCCTATTTTGTACACAAAGAAACCTGATTATCCAATTATTGCAAAGTTGTTCCTTTTTAATTTAATTAATGAAGACGAAAAGGAAGATCATCCATCTCATAGATGGACAACATCACCAAGGGGACAGAAAAGTCAGTTACATCCCTTTACAAAGTGTAGAAGACAAAGAGATGGCGTAACATTGTCAATACATTCATGTAAGTCGGCTAATAAAATGTTCTGCAGGCAGAGCATTTATAGGGATATTGATTACACTTGACAGATAAGTAAAATGTAATGAAAAGGACAGCTTTAAAATGACTACAAGTGAAATATTAGCTGAATTGTAAAGCAGCAACAATACAAATTAAGGAAATTTCATTGGAATACTGAAATGCCATTGAGCATAAAAGATTAAATTGCTTGGACGGCTTGCATTATTGTGACATAGACGGATGAGTGAAAGGACGGATGGCTGTTGATACAAATTTTTTTATCACAATATATATAAAAATTTAGAATGCTGGGTGAAGACAGTTGCAAAATAATGTTTTTAGTTAGCTTTGGAAACATAGAGTTACTGGGATATCATTCAAATAAATAAAAATAACACAGTAGAGATTTATTCATCACACATTGGCCAGATGAACTTATTTCAGCGATGTGACCAATTCTTTTTAGTACTGTTTTTAGTCCATAAACATTGTAGAGAGCAGGAAGACGGCCAAAGTCTTGCAGCAGAGGTGCCAAGGTCGATTGTGTCAAATATTTATGAAACATATTTCTATGTGAATAAATTATTGATAGATTTCACCGTGTCATGTTACAAATTGTACTATAGCATTTTATGATAAGAGAATAACATTTTATTTGTTGTTTGTCCTCTAAAAAGACCACAGATCAAAATTGGAATTTTCTGTGATTGATTTTAACATTTGTTCCTGCATCTCTAGTCAATTGAATCCTGAGATTATTTTCATCAAGAATATCAATCTTTTAAAAAATGAACATCTCAAACTATGTCTCAGTTTACATGCCATAAATGGCAATGAATACTGTTCTTCTGGTTACATAGGGAGCATACTAAGTATCATTAGTAGTGAAACTTAAATCATAAGAGCACAGTGCATCTTATGCAGAGCTGCATAAACATTTCAAGACACTCTTCTCTCATCACATATAGTTATTTTTATAAAAATATGGCTACTTGGAATTGCTTAATAATAAAGTAAGAAATCACATAAATTATCATTTGCTTTTAAAAATAAACATGCAGATATTTCATTTTTAAAGGAAGGTTCTCATTTTCAGTCAGTGTATAATTTTTTTTTTATCAGAAAGTAAAATCAATGTCTCCCAGAACTTTTTATGTATCTTAATTCTCATCTTCCTATGAGGGATGAAATAAGTTTTCAGCTTTATTTAATAAATGATTATTCTTCGTTTGAAAAGCATTGCTGCTGTGAGCTTCAAGAGACCCTTGGCACAAAATGAATTTTGCAGTCAACAGTGACTTTAGCGAATGTTTAATATGAACGATGTTTAATATCATTAAAGAACTCAAATTTTATGTTTCAAACTTTAACAGCTTGTTATAGCTAAAAGCAGATACCATTATTGGATGTGGCATCAAATTTCAATAACAAAAGCCAAAATCCCCCAAATTGCTTATTTGTCACTTACTTACCGCATGGGATCAGCAATATATGATGACAAACTATTATTGTAAAAGTGAGCCGTCATTAAAAAGTAACTCTAAAAACATTATAATATTATCCTACAGAATACCATTCCATATTATTATTTCTAAAGTTAATGGTGATTTCACTTAAATTAGTGCGAATATATTTTTAATAGGAAAACAAAATGGTATTCAAACCTAGAAATAATAAAGTATTCTCATAAAGTGTGTAGGCTCAAAACAAGAGTGCACAAAATATGTACATATTTTACAAAAGACCATTCAGCTTACTTATAATTTTTAGTAATAATTGTGACTATTTTATAAAAAAATTATCATGACCAGGGAAATATGCCAAAATAATTTTTTAAAATCCTTTGTTGCTTTAACAAATTTTTTCTTGTTTTTCATGTTCTGAACTCCTTAATGGGATCGCAGGTCATCAACAACAAGAACTAGTCTTTGCCTTTTTGTGCGAACATTGGCAATTCCACCTGGATTTTCCTTAGTTTTATTACATCTGTTTGATTCTCCTCCATTTTCATTCGTGGTCCTTTTATAAATCTATTCCCTTGTAAATTCCATATGAATTAAATCATTAATGTCATTCAATCGTAACATTTTCAACATGGCTATTATACACAATAAATCAAGAAAGCAATAAACAGTGCTTATCTACCCAATGCTTTTTATCTGTAGAAGATGAAACAATTTTTTCAAACAAACAACTTTTGTAATATCATTGCATGCCCTGGGATGTTGTTACGTTAAAGGGAACAATAGCCAATGAGACTTCACATCAGCTCATGCGTTCTGACGGTTTCTCACACCAGCACAACCATTTTGCGAATCTGTCCAATTTCTTTCCTCAGCTGGTCTTCCAGAAGCTTCCGTTTGCCTTCCATGACTGTCTTCATGTTGCTGATGCTCTCGTGGACGGTGGCGAAACCTTCCCGGCATTCACGCTTGAGTCTTGCAATGTCCTCCGTATGTTTGTGGATGGTTTTCTCCATGCGTGTCAACAGTCTTGACTCCAAGGACTGAAAAAAAAACATTAAAAAATCACAGATTATAGGACAGGGGAGACTGGGGAAAGATCATTTTGGAAATCTTAACCCCATACACTGAAAGGTGCATTGGGTCTCTGACAAACTGACAAAGAAAGAAAGAAAGAAAGAATAAAGGAGGTACTTTTCTATCTTAATCTTAATAAAATTATCACTAAAGTTCTTTTCTATTGTACCTTTGATTAAATCATCAGTCAGGGTTTTTCCTCTTTTCTCTTCAATCAAATTATACCTAATTAACATGCGTTATTTATCTGACTTTATCACTTTCATTGATTTTAACTCATGAAAATTTCAATGTAACGCATAAAGGAATTTCCTTTGGGTCTTAATCTGTCCCAACAGCTTTTCATGGAAGCAAATTTTGCCCTTGACCACAAATAACTAAAAACTTCCTATAGGAGGCACGGCGGCTGAGAAGTTAGAGCGCCGGACTGGTGACCGAGAGGTACCGGGTTCGAATCCCTGCCGCGACCACTGCGTATTTTCCTTGAGCAAGAAAATGACTTTAATCGCTTCACCCCACTCAGGTATTATGAGTACCTGGTCGTTAAAGACAGCGCTGTCTTTGTCTACAAAATTGTATCGCGCCTAACAGGCTGCAAATCTCGTCCTCTATGTTCTGTGTTGCTGTTGGCTGGGGGAGTAAAATGTGATTGTAAAGCACCTAGAGGCTAGGGTTATACTGGCAATAGGCACTATATAAATGGTCACTTCTTAAAATTTTTAATCTAGCCGCAAAAAGCCGCAATTTTCTCACTTTCAGACTGAGTTTTGTCAATAAACAAAAACAATTCTGCATGGCTTTCTAAGCAAACAACAAAGGGTTGGAGAGAACATATCACTAGAGGGTTAGCCTGGCATCAATTTCATAAACCAAATTCAGTTTTTTGACCCATTGAAACTGATTGGGTTTGAAAAGAATGTGAGTTTTCAGCACTTCCCTTGGGTCATACACTATTAAGGGCTATCTCACTCAATCTGACAGTGTTTTGAAACACTATCACATCATCAAGTCAGATCTTCCAAAGTTTGCTGAGTGTGCTTTAAATTACTGATACATTCATGCCTGCTTAAACTTTGCTGATGCAAAAAAAAAAAGCTTTTATATTTACTTGTGTTCTCACTGAGAAGTGAAGGAGCCTTTATGAAGACACTTGAGGGCATTGATGATTTTCACTATGACAATTTTATTTCCTCTGAATTTTTAATGCAATTGTTTTCATTCCTATTGATAATTCACCTCTTGATCACTCCATGTTTGAGTATGATTATTTTCATTTTATTTCATTCTATTTCTTAAGATTATATTTAAATCCTTCTAATAAATGTAAGTAAATGTTGTCATACAAATACAGGTCTACCTCTTTGCAATGTTTTACAGTACATGTTGTTTAAATTGATTTATTTTTGAAATGGCAATGTCCTAATTTTATTTTCTTTTTCTTTTTTGGCAAATGTTGTCATTTTGATGGCAAATTTTACAATTTTTCAAAGCAAATTTTGGCAATATTTGGGGTGTAAAAATGGCAAAAAAGCATGCTGACAGCTTAATATAAGAAAATGTGTCTAACACAAAATGGAATAATATTAAAATTCGCATTCTGTGAAAAGAAAAACCTTCAAGCTTCCTACAAAAGGAAAGGATTTATCTTAACATCTGATTTCATCATTATTATTCTTTAATTTAGTGTAAGCTGAAAATCACTTTGCAAATCATTAACCCAATAGTATGATATAATGTCCTGAAATAACGGATATTCAAAGCACTTAGATATTCAAGTCTAAGTGCAAATTAAGAATATTAATTTTCTTACGGAATGGGCATCATTCATGAAATTCCTCGACTCCATGAGGGCTTCTTCTAACTTGGCGATGCGGGCGTCTGTCACATACTGGTTCTCATCTATCTTTTTGATGAGTTTTTCCTGATGTAAGACAGAATTTTTTTTTAACTCTTTTAAGTCAAGTAACACAAAAATAAACAAACAAGGCTGTGAAAAGACTTTATTTTCAACATCAGAACGAAAAGTGCAAAATGTTGTTTCTTCAGAGTCCGCAAGGCTGTAGAACTGGGATCTCCTGGTTTCCATGACATCGAGAAGAGAAGAAAAGACGGAGATGACTTATAAAGAAATTTAGTATACCCGCTTAAATGTAAGTTCGGTCAGAACGACTGTATGTCATTTATTCGCCAACAGGCCATTTCATTCAGAGAAGCAAGTTAATAACAAGTGTTAACTGCGTCACATAAATAATTTAACACATTCACTCTTTACCTATATATGGTTATGCATTAGCATCCAAGTGATTGGTGTTATTTTCTTGTTTGGGGGGAAATATATAAAGTCCATAGACATGGTAAGATCTGGACCTAGTATATATACAGACAAGACCATAAACATATCCCTGGATGTAAAACATGCATAATTCAGGGTTGACTCTGACAGTGGTACCAGCAATCATCTGTAATATAACTACCTGGCACATTAAGTTTGCAAGAAATTCTAGAAAGGCATTCATAAACCCAAGCACTTCCATCTCAACCACTCAGCCAATGATGGCACTTTTAGAACACTGCACCGATCATACTTCAGCAAGTAACACAGGTTGGAACAATACACTCTGACCTAAGTTTCTAAATTTTATTACACACCATTTTGACGGGACATCAATTTTAATATGATAATGGCATAAGTGAAATAACTTAACAGCCCCCCCCCCTCCTTTCTTTAAAAGTACATAATTACAAAACTTTTCTCTATACTGCAAACCACCAAAACAAAACAGGTCAAACAAACAAACACAATCCAACACAGCCTGTCAGTTGAACACACAAAAAAGGATTTGAAAAGATCCTAAAATTTTAAATAAAACGACACAGACAACCTTCCGAGGATGGGAAGCTCATGGATCATGAAAAACCATGGCCTGTTTTGGGTAAAAAATAAAACCTTATGAAAACAAAAGGTAAGAAGATCATTACCATAAATATTATAGAAGTACTTGTTCTGACAAGCGATGCAACATATGAAGACAAAGACAGCCTCTACAATCCACAGCACAAAAAAATCTACAAATCTACAATGTTGTGACTTACAGTGGCAAGTTCATGATTTGCTTCATTTTTGTCGATTGTACTGATCAACCTCTGCTCTGATCTTTCTCTTTCCGCATCCAGGGTGGTCTGAACGGATGTTATGTGTGCCTTCAACTCATCAATCAACTGCTTTGTCTTGGCGTCAATCATCGACACTTGGGAATTGGTGTCGCCCTCTAGATGCTGCAGTTTCATGCGACTCTCACCACTGTTGCGTTCTATGTTACTGTTCAGAGTGACCAGCTGGAGACCAAAATAGAAATAAGAAATATCAAGCATGAATGATATAATCCCATTGCTAGAATTGTCATTGATGAATAACCTTTTTAAAGTAAACGTGCAATTTGATGATTCCTACAGTCAACTAAAGAAACAAAGTAAAAAGTCAAAGGCACAAGTAGGGTGAACTAAACGCTAAGAGAGAGAAAGAGAGAGAGAGAGAGAGAGAGAGAGAGAGAGAGAGAGAGAGAGAGAGAGAGAGAGCGAGAGCGAGCGAGCGCGAGAG
>JAUEKT010309438.1:0-10902 GCA_031762655.1 Doris verrucosa | reverse complement strand
TCTCTCTCTCTCTCTCTCTCTCTCTCTCTCTCTCTCTCTCTCTCTCCGTCTCCACCTTTCTGTCTCTCTCTTTCTCGTTTCTTTGACAAAGAGATTGTTACACTCCTTTATATTTTAAGAACTGTTTATTTTCATCCCTCCCTCTTTCATCCCAGGTTTGGGCAGACCGTACAACTTTGAGGATGGCGATAGTCCCCCAGGCCACAGGTCCACCACGCCCGGGGTGGTGGTTCGCAGGACCCTGGGCAGATCATCGCCTGGCAGTGAGATGCTCACCCTGGACCAGTTCCTGAAAGAGGCCAACAAGTCGCCTCGCAACGCCAACAACGGAGCCAGGAATGAAGACGACAACGTCTCCAACGAGGTTGGCCTTTGGGTCCATTTCTTATTTTGAAATGTGACACTGCTGATTCTATTTATTCCATTAAGTGTGTTGCATTAATGAGAGACTTTGCCTCTTCTGAGCACTTAACGTCGGCGTTCAAAGTCACCTGGGCCATTTTTTCAGGCTATGTTACGGTTTTAAAATCAAGTTTATTTCTTCATGCACGATGCGTTAGATGTGGAAGCTATTTTACCTGAACCGAAAAGTTGTTTTTCTCAACTAAATGATAGTGATGACTATGCAAGATTTGTACAGAGTCCAGATAAAAAATTAGAGAAAAAATTCCCAAAGTTTTGAGACTGCGTCAATTCAACTGAAACCAATGTTAGATCTAGATCTAAGTAGCCAAAGTTATCAAATCTTTCATCTCTCAGTTAAATTTCTTTTTATCATTCTTAAGATAATATACCAATATTCTGCTTTAGAGGAAAATTGTTGGTAAATTGCTTTTAAAAACTTAAGTAAAACTCACTTTTTCCCCTCGTCATCCTCAGATTGTTGAGAAAAGGCTGCACCACAACAACCACCACCACCACAGCAATGACAATGAATCCCGCAGCAGCGACAACTCCAACAACAGCGCCAACCGACCTCACCACATGCCCCCTCACGGCTCAGACCGCTCCCATAGAAGCTCTCTCTATCGGCCCAACATCACCGACAACGCGACGCCCATTTCATCGCGGGACGTGAGCACCTCCAGAATTTCGCACGGGAGCGGCCACGACAACAGCAGTTTTGACTCTAGCGGTGCGGTGGCTGGGGACGTTTTCACATCGACCCCGAAAACCGAGCCAGACTTATCTGTGATGCATTCCAGTTTCGACCCCGGCACCTCTCCAACCTCACGATTTTCATCAGAAGAGAAGGGTCAGTCAGGAGACAACGTGGGAAATCGGTACCTGTCGCAAAAAAGACTTTCGGGCGAGGACTGGAGAAGCTCGAGTCAGGACTCGTCCCCGTATGCCAGTTCCAATCGGGTCAACTCCTTCAGCCACCACCCGCCACCCTCATCTTCATCGCCGAGAAACCCAGCCTCTCTAGCCTCTTCATCATCCTCCTTGAATCAAAGTCAAAATCCGCCCCTCCTATCCAGCTCGTCTTCAACGACTGCCCAACCTTATCACCATCATCCGTCCAGCCAGATGGCTTTCAACAACAGCAACAGCAACAACAATAACAACAACAGCAACAGCAGCAACAGCTGGGACAGAGATTTGCCCCCACCGCCCATCCCCTCTGAGCCTCCCCCTTCACTGCCCGCCACAGAGCGGCTTGATCGCCTCACCAACCAGTACTCGGCTGGTGAACACGGCACGACCTACTATGCACAGCCAGCAAATCTCTCATCTCATAGCGGTGGTGGCGTAGACCGGCCAAACCAGTGGCCTTCTCCCAACCGGAGATCTTCGGGCAACCGAGAGAGCGAACCGGCCGCTTACAGAAGCACAGAGATCGAGAGGAGGAAATCCCAAGGCGCGGTGGACGAGAGGCCCAAAGGATTGCCCAACCAATTCCAGCCTCCCATCCCTAGATCTCACCCAGGGGCGCCGTCCGATAAAAGGAACCCGTTATCCACTAGTCAGAGTTTTGACAGTTCTGTCGTCAGTGGCCACAACCCTCGCCGACCTCCCGCCAACGCGAATTTGTTCCAGAACAATCCGCATCAGCGAGCTAGGCCTTCGAGCGTCATGGGGCACTCGCCTCAGGTCCGCGGCGTCTACTCACGGCCGCCCGGGGAGGGAAGACCCCAATCCCAACACCAAGCCTCCGCAGTTCTCAGAAAAGATGCTGGGGATCAGAATCAAAATCAGAATGGCTCTCGTTTCACTGTCGTCGAGCGCCCCAAATCTGTCCCCCCTCAGATGTTCAGTCCGGCCGAAAACAGCAACAAGGGTCCCTCCAACCCTCAAGGTGGCAACGTCATCAAAAGGGACATGCCAGTCCCACCTCCCCGACGAGCACGGGTTGACGGGAGAGACAGCCGAGATACCAGCGGTCGGTTGGGCAGAGAGCCTCCCGAGGGAAACGATCCCAGGGACTTGCCACCTCAGAGTCAGCCAGCTACGTCTACTTCGAGCATCAGTCTGATCAGGGAGCCGAGCAGAAGAATGTCGCGACCGCCCCTGCAGCAACAGAAGTCTAATGAGACGCAGCAACCACGACCGTCGTCATCAGCGTCATCAACGTACGAACCTCAACAACTCAACCCACAGGAGGGTTACCCAACTTACTCCTCACAAGGCAACAGTGCCAACAACCCTCCAAACAGCAACAGGCTTAGCGGTGGAGCGCCTTCAAGTCACTCATTCCAAGACCAGCAATTGCCGACGAGTGCTAGAAAGTCTAGCATGTCTGGCAACTCGAGGCCAGACACAATCGGTCAATATTCCCAGAATCGCCCAGACACCTTGCCTCTTGGAGGTCATGGGCCGCATCAGGGTCAGGGGCATTCATCGACCTTGCCGTCCAGGTCTCACTCGAGCATGGGCCACCCCATGACTTCTGTCCACAACCAGCAACCTCAGCAAATGCATGGCCGAAGCTCAACACCTGGGCCGCAGTTCAACAGAAGAGATCCCAACTCCGGCCAACATCAGAGAAATTCGGACATCGGTCCAGGGCCCACGAGTTACAGGGGCAGGGATTCCATGGGCGAGTCTTCGGTCGATCATCACGGCCAGTATTCAGACTCCAGGCAAAAGCGAGCGGGAAGCGATCCTCGCGATTTGGGATACGGTGGTCCGGGGCCCAGAAACGCGTCGTCCGATTACGGTTCGGGAAATGACAATCACAGTTCTGCTCAGCTTCATCAGCAAAGAACATCGCAAAATCACCCTCCTCCACCCCCAACGGGTTCGCGGCCGCCCTCGCGGGGCCACTCCCAAGGTCCCCCGTCAAACAGACCCCCCGCTGGTTTCTACAGCGACCACCGGTCCAGCAATGGCCCCATGAGTCCCCACAGCGGCCCGCCACAGACGTCCCACTTTGACAATCCCCACAACTCTCTCCCGCCCCACCCTTCCTCCTCCTCGTCGCACCCTCACAGCAGCAACAGCGGCCACGAGCCCCCTCCGGTTCAACCCCAGATCCGATCTCAGGGCAAATCGCCGTCCACAAATCTCCCGCAAAGCTCCGGAGCGCCAACGAGATCTTCCAGAGACGTTCTCTCTCCGCAGGACAGAAAGCCCCCAGGACTCCCCACTTCCGCCTTGCCCAATGCCGCCTCCATCCCTAACCAATCGAATCCCCCACCGCCTGCCGCCAACAACGGGCCGAGACAGGACGGGGAAGGAGACGGCCAACAGCCGAAGCATGCAAATTCAATTTGGTACGAATACGGGTGTGTGTAACCTGACAATGACCCCATAACTGCACAAAGTTTGCACATATTTATTTCAGGCCTTCTCTCCCTCCTCTCTTTCTTTCCTCACTCCTTTCAAACCACACGCTCTCCACATTCCAGAACTTGAATAATGAAAGCACCTAACTATCCATCAAATAACAAAGTGGTAACATTTAAAATGTCTTTTCGTAAAGAATTAAGACATAGCCTATATTTGAAGACAGTTATGGAATGCTCTTATTTCTTTTATGGATAAGAATGAAATAGTACATACCTTTACAGTTTTGTCATGATCCAGAGGGGCTAAAGCCAATAAATTTCTTTAGGCTGTCCCTAAATGTGCCGCGGTTTTAATTTATTTGATGCTGCTCTTTCCCATAATCCAAAATGCTGATAATAACAAATATCCCTTAAAACTTAAATGACTTGTTTGTTGTAAAATTTATAGTTTTTTCTGTCTTGTTTTGTCTTCATTTATTGAAAGTATTATTAGTCTTATTTTGATGACATGAGAAATTAACTCGCCTTTTCTGATGACATGAAAGAAATAGAAAGCAAAAATGAAGCAAATTGTTTAAAATCTAGCTCTTTCCATAGAGACCTACTGCTAAAACTACTGCTAAAATAAACACCGGCCATTTATTACCAGAAATTTGTATTGCCAGGGAAAGATGACTGTTTGAAAGCAAGCACCTCTTCATGTACCAGAATTCCCTTTGTGTTAATCCTAGAAGACATTGAGTGTCCCATATTGATGTTGATGTCCTGATCATCTTGTCACCATTTATTCCTTTGTTGTTTTATCCACTCATGATGTAAACGTAGGACTAATCTCACTTGCAAACTGGCTAACTTCATGGTGTACAAATCATGATCGTGAATGAAAACATCACCAGGTGCCAAGAATGAATCACTCGGGTCAACTGCACACTTACATGTACTCATATTAACGTATTTTTAAGACAGAACTTAGTCATTAGTCTGTTCCTTGAAAATTTCCCTCGTCCACGTATGCGTTGATCTCAGGCTGTACCTAATCATTAGCTAGCATCGTACCTCAGTAGTGAAATTCACCCATTTAACCAAAGTGACTCGTATTACAACTTGCCACCCCTAATACAATTTGAATTGTGTTTGTCCTTTTCAAGCACCCATTACCAGGTTATAAGAGTGCTTTATTAGTCAATTTTACTCATCATTAGTATTCATTAGTTGTTCAAGGGGGGTTTTTTGGTGGTTTTTATTGACCCATTCTAACGGTGCCCTTAAAGTCAGACACGCCTGTTTGAAGAATTGGAAATGTAAAGACATAAATTTTGTTACCAAATACAATTGATGTAAAGACTTGAGACAGAAGGACAGACTGGGATTTTTACATTGCACGCTTTTTTTTTGTAAGCATCATAGTGAACATCAGATTAAAGAGTTGTTCAATACAATGAAATATTTGTTTAAAGTTCTTACTATAAATTTCTGTATGGTTTCAATTCTTTCTTTTTGTTCTATTCAGTGTTTCTTATTATATTTGTTTTTATTCGGTGACTTTTGAGTCTTTAATTTTATGATAATATAATGCAGAAGGCAACATTTTGTAGTAGGAATGTAACGTTTCTGGAAGGAAATTAAATTAGTGGAGGCAAATTATTAGAGACTGTCACCCTTTTTAATTTAAGTGACTTTCAAGGTAAAAACACCTCGTTTCTTTTTTAAGGAATTTTCAATTTCATTTCCCTGTACTCCTGTAAAATTATTATTAAAACCAGCCTAAGGTGATAATGAATTGTAATCAAAAGTAGCAAACTAAAATGTATGACTTTGATGAAAATTAGATTAGACTTATAACAACTTGCATTGTAGAGTTACTTAACAAACATGCATGATTATGATACGAAAACCCCAGTTTTAAATCTATTTTTATTTTAAAAAGGTGAGACTTCATAACGCTAATAATGGTGAAAAGGAAAATGCTTACAGATCCTCTTGGTAGTTAGTTTTCGTAATAATTTGCCTTTCTGTCAGTCCCCGATCATTACGTATTGCCGTTGTTTTAATTTCCCTTGCCCAATGTGATCACTTGCATCGTCGGTGAAACTCTCTTCCGTTTGCTTCATGTTTGATCTACTTCTCTTTTTGACAGGCGGCCTCGCTGGTCTTGATCAGAATCAGAGCCTGTGTGCGTAAAGTTGCATGTGAGGACCAACCCGTACCATAGTAGCGTCTTTTGGTTTTTGTCATGTTTTTGTTTGTTTTTATCTCCCTCCCTCACCCTGTTTCATCATGACATGATTCCACTTCTGCTGAGCGCAACGAAACAATCCTGTAAAATGCTCTGCGTACACATACAGTACATGCAGAGCATTTTACAGGATTTTTTATTGCGATCGGCAGACATCATGTCGCTTCGATTCTAATTTATCAGCTCCGTAATATCTCTTCTTTTTCATTTTCCCTGCCAGCGTGCCTCTGTAAACATTTCCCGCTTTGTTTTTTTTAAATTTTATTTATTTTCTAAAATGAATTCCATCTCTCTTTCCATTATCTGCACTTTGCCTCAAATCCCATCCCACAATCTCTTAGACGATTTGGATCTTTTCTCTTCCCTCCATCCCTTTTTCAAAAATGAATTGAAAAATGTTAATCTCGCCGCTCCCACCATTTTGCTATTCAATGCGTACTAACATGGGTAAACAGAAAAGAGATTTCGTCTTTTCTCAATGCTTTTGCATCCCTTACTTAAAGTAAAGTAGCTGTTTAATACAAATATTATGGTTGTAGCTTTTTCGTTGTCGTTGTAGTATTTATGCTCCTGGGGTTAGAAGCCTGAAAGAGATACGATTGCCTAAGCCTACGAATTTTACTGAGAATAAGTTGATCATATTATCTCTTCATGCTCCTGGTCCCTGGCTTATAGATAAAGGTTAGCTTTGGCGGCTATGTAGGCTTGAAAACATGCAATTTTATCCCTAACCAAATTGTAGACCAACAAATACATCTTGAAAAGAAGTATTTCAACACTGTCCTAAGTGTATCGGGAATAGGAATTTATGAAGATCAGTAGTTTAAGTAGTATTATTTGAATTAAGCAACAGTGGGAAAAGGATCCTGATTTCTTACAAACATGAAAATGCTTGTCTGACTATAAATAAACATTTCATTAAGACACGAACAAAATTTGTGAGCCCTGCTTAAGGATTCCATAGATAAAAAAAAGACGCCAACCCTCTAAGAGCATTTTGATAAATTACTTGTCTACGAAAATTTCAGTAAATTGAATACGAAGCCCATTTGATGCTTTAGTACAAAGAAATGCTTAACACTTATACTTTTAATTCCGCACCTTAATCCATATAAAAGATCTCTTTTGTGATCGACAGCTTACATGATATGAAATATGTCACTTTCTTCTTGGGAAGAACTCTGTAGCTTTAAAGTTTGGTTTTAGCTTTTAACCATGGAAGCTTTGAGAGTAGAAAGTAGACAATCAATGTTGGGTTTACAATTTTGTTGTTTTAGCCATGTCTTCTTACTGGTTCTTTTTTTTTTTTCTTCAAATTTTTCCCTTCTTTTACAGTCTTTTTACAATATGCTTTGCTTATTATTTCCCCCACATTATAATCTCATTTGAGAAGTATTATTATCTTTTATGAACGTTTTTGTTATTTTATGAACCTTACTTTCATTTCTCGACCAAATCTGATTTTTTTTGTGCTCTCAGTTTACAGATATTTCAAAACTTTTTACTCCTCCTTTCTTTTCTGTGTTTTAGAGTTCTGTTCACAATTTTAATATTCCTTTGATTGCATTTATTCTTTAATGCAGTTTTTTTTTAAATATTTGGGAGACATGGGATGGGAATACTTCTTTAATGTTGATTTTTATTTTCTGGATGAACAGTGTACCGTATTTAAAAGGGAAAGAAGAGGGCAATATCAGTAAAGAAATGCTTGTGTGTTAGTGTGGGAATTTGTCGTCGTGTAGCACAAGAAAGTTTTTAAAAAATCCAAATGCCAGTGCCACTACCATCGAGTGTATTCTTATTAATCCAACATCCTTTCTCTAATTATATTAAGATTAATCTTATGCTATTTTCTGCATATAAGTGAGAGGAGGAAATATTGCAACTCCAGGGTAAAAATTTCGAAAATGTCAAATTACATTGAACTTTTCTGCTTCTCTGACAAAATCTAAAGCAAATTCTTATTTTTAAATGAAATATATGCACTGGAAGTTATGACATATTTATTACCTTTGGCTGTTCACCTGAAGGCTTCATTTCTGTTAGTTCATTGTTGCGGGGTTTTGATTTTGATATTTATGTGTTCAAAACAAAGATAAGAATTGTAAAAATGATTACAATGATGTCTTCTAGTTTCAAATGAATTTTGATTTTTTAAAGATTTGAATCTATATCTGTAGATTCACAAATTTTCATCCATAAGAAAGTCTTCAAGCTTCTTTTGTGTTATAGAAATGTAAGAACCTCATGAAGAATTTTTAACATAGACTTTTTTTTTTGTCTGGCTTGAGAAAATAAAAAAGTCTTCTTTCCAAAGCAACCGCTTATCATGCTCGGACTAGGAATAACCGGTTGCTTTCCACGCCAAAGTGCAATAAATTTATTATTATTATCCATCAAGCAAATATCTTTTGCCGCTTTATTTCATTTTTTGATGGTCTGTTTATTACGACAGGCGTCCTATTTTTACTTCACTCTACTGTTAGTGCCAATTGCTCACTGTGAAGATCTGGTAGAAGAGTCAGTTTTGCTTTCTTTCTTCTATATGATCTTGTTGATGGAAATATTCCATGGAAACGAGACCAAGATGAGATGTTTATTTTTGTACTCTTTACTAGCATGCTCACTCAAATCAAAGACATTCCAGAATTTAACAATACGCTTATCATGTAGACTTGTCCTCCATTTTTTTCTCTCTTTTCAACTTTGATATGTGATAAGTTTGAAGTCAATGTATGTGTGCGGTTTTTTCAACACTGCTTTATTTAAAGATGAATGTTTCATGATACCGTATCTTTTTTAAAGAAGACCGAACTATGTGCTAGATGATGTGTGTGTGAAAAGGAGGTCAGAGTAAATTTTGTTGGTCTTTTTGTGTGTTTTTTTTTCTTTTTTTGAGGTAAGGATCACTGACATGAATTTCTAGAAAGAGAAACATTCCTGTATGATTATCATTGAAAGAATCAGGAAATCCCCTTTTCATGTGAAAAAGTCCCAACTTACCATGAATCCTTCTTTGACTTTGTGACTTTGACATTCCTTCGAACATTTTTTCCTTTCAACCAATGTCCTTGTCCCCAATCTATTGTCCTAATTAGGCTTGTTGACTAGAAGTACTCAATACTAAAGTCTTTACTCTGGCTGACTTGCCTTATAAAAGATAAGAAAATGCTAAAACTAAAAGAACTGAAGGCACAAGTTTATCGTTGTTGTATTAGCTGTCTGAACAGATTCGACAACCTCGAACGTTTTGAATCCTACAAACTCATCTTGTCCCCAGAGAAATCTTAATCGAATTTTCTCCCCGACTTCCTCTTTCAACTCACTGACTGAAAACTTTTGATTGCAAATGTTTTTGCTTTCCTTCCAGTTGTGTATTCCTCTGTCTGAAAACAGGAACTGGATTGGTCTGGCTAGTGTAAATAATCTTCTTTACCACATAAAAAGGGAGCCATTTGTGAATACTGTCCCAGAATATGGTTTCTATTTTTCTGAGCTTGAAGTCCTCTGAACTGAAAAGTCCCTCTGCTTTCTCCGATCAAATCTTTCCATATCGTGTACAAAGGAAAAGATACATCCACTCCTTCCCTTTGGTTTTGTGATAACTCTCTCGACGTTTGCTACTTACCTTTGATTTGGATATTTAATTTTCTTATATTTGCATAAATATCATATAAATATAAGGTAAATTATTCCCTTTTCTTCTTGCCACCACTCAAGGAATGTTTTTATCCACCCCCAAAAGATACGCTTGTTTTTATATTATTGAATTCACTACTTACAATTTGTGGCAATGTACAAAACTATTATGATATAATATAATACCACTACTAATCTTTTTAAGACATGCAATTGAATGTTTTGATGTGACAACAGCTTTAATGGTAGTTTTCAAGGTAATCGAAATATGTCGTATGAGGATTACAGAAAATTGAATCTCTTTTGTTATATGGGTTTTGATTACGTAGGTTGTTTTCGGGTTGTTTGTTTAATCTTAGTGACGACGGATATTCGAAACTGAAATCAGGTTCATCATTGGGGAGTTAATGAACATCTAGATACATTTATAAACTTAGCCTTTGATTGAAATTTTAGAGGAAATCTTAACAGAATGAAAGTAAAGAGTAAACTTTCTCTTTCATTGTGAGTTGGTAAAAAAATTCTTTTGATGATTAATATGAATAATATATTGAGCTTTTTGTACTTAAAAAGTGAATGCCTTTTAGCTTAGTTTTGCAACAGTACTTAATCAAGTTTATGATCTAAAGTTAAAATTTAAAATAACTTGACATCTTTTTTTAATTATTATAGATCAAAGGTGCGAGCTGAAACTCCTCAGTTGACTGGGAATTAAATTGATAAACTTGTTTTTTTGGGGGGATTATTTATTTATGTTTATTTAAATGTTCATATAATTGATTCTGACAAACGTTATATTATACTGTACTTAAATCCTTTTTAAGTAGTTGAGCCATTTTTGCTCCTTCTTTAAATGAAGTATGCTAAGAAGAAGCAATGGTTTTAGATGAATTTACATGACTCTTTTGTACCAAGAAACTTGCTGGACTACCTCTCAACCCGATGCATTTCTTCAACTGTTTGACTTCAGCATGCCATTGTGTGGCTTTTGACTGGCAGCACTCTTCTCCAGTGAGGTTTCCAACCTTGGGGAACAAAGGTGAAAGGTCAAGTTCAAATGATACGCTTGGCAATTGGATGAAGCATCTCTAAGCTACTGCTTTCGCCTCATTGATCATTTCTTCCACAGGCATCAAAGCGACGCATTCCACATTTGCATACTTTGTACCGGTATACTTCTTCTCTTTGCTTGCAAGCTTTAGTATATGTACATTTGCTAATTGAATATTCTTTGTGGGAAAACCATTATTTTAAAACTTTAAGCATTTTAAGATTTTTTTCGTATAAACATGGGGG